>JAHZND010005594.1:0-14165 GCA_027744115.1 Acrocyrtus sp. NNG-2020
TGGCTTTTTCGTAGCCGAAAGGACTTGGGATAGGATTCTGAATTGGTAAGTTGATGAAAATCAAAATGTAGCAGCAGCTTTTTTCGTTAGAGCAGCTATTTAATTTTGCAATGAAATTAGTTCAACTCGAAAAGGCTTTATGCGAATTTAATTTGTATACTGCACTAAATTTTTTAGATACATTGAAATTTATAAATGACGTAACAAAAATAGCACACAGTCTCGTATCATTTATTTTTTGGTTTTGGGAAGATATCTTCGCTCGGCTTCGGCCAATTCATCTTCATTCTGTAGACGGAAGACTTCGTTTACCGGGGCGACCTGAGATTTTTTTTTAATTTTTTGTTACTTTTAACTTTCCATGTTTTATAATTAATCAACTGATGTAATGACAATATTCTACCTTTGATTGAATAAACGCCAGTGATTTTTGACTGTATATGTTATGGCTGACTTCTTGCATTGCTGTGATTGACGCACGCATTAGATGGTTGGCCCAAATTACCATGGAAATCCCCATTTGTTCAAAGTGAGATGATGGAACTTTGTAATACTTTGTAGGGACTATTACTACAGGACCCTGATGATATAAAAACGGTACATAACATGAACATGAACTTAAAAAATCATTTATAATTATTTTTTATGGGTAACTATTCGCATTACCTGATTATTCCAACGTTTCATAAATGTTTCAATTTCAGAAGCATCACTTTGCCTACTGTGAATGAGAATGCCGTCAGCACCTGCATTCCTATAGGCTTCAGCCCTACGCAGAGCCTCATCCATGTCCCACCCTAATTAAAAAATTTAGATAACTTAACTACCAGTTAGTTGAAAGCAGAACATTATATATTTAGTTTAATTTTACGATACCTGCAATAAGGGCTTCCGTTCGAGCAATAACAACAAAGTCGGGGTCTGTTTGGGTGTCTTTACAGGCCTGCAAATCAATTTTTTCAATACACTTTTGACTATACTGCACTAGACCAAAGTTTGCATTGCTTTCAGCATAATTAATTATTATAGAAAATTACCTTAACTTTTAGAGCAAACTCGTTCATATCGGCAAGTGGCTGTTTTCTGGAACCGTCAAGCAAGGAATTTGATTTTGGGAACATTTTGTCTTCTATGCAGCAACCTATAATAATAACATTTAATATTAAAAGTTTCGCCTGGAATTCTAACTTTTGTTTACATTCGACTGGACACGTGTCCAAGAATATTTACCAGCGACTCCAATCTTTTCCAATTTCCTAACGAGCCGTCGAGCATTATTAAAGTTTCCGTATCCGGTATCGGCATCCATCAGAATTGGTATTGATGTAGCATCTGACATGAACTCCATAATGTCCGTTACCTGCGACCAACTCGCTTCGTTGCAGTCTCGGAGGCCTAGTTGAGCTGAAATTGCAAATCCACTTCCCCAAATGCCCTTAAATCCTGTGGAAGATATTAAACTTCGATTTTAAATTGTATTTTCTTTAATTCTAAATTTTACTATTTTTAATAATTTTTAATTCAAAAACCTGCTTCTTCCACGATTTTTGCACTTAATGCAGAATGTCCTTCTAACAAATATTCAGTGTCTTTTGACATTAGCATTTGCTTTAACGCCGTTGTCTTTCGGGTCTTCATCCCCCGGTATAATATTTTATTGGGGGTATAGCACCGCAATGCTTTTGACTGGATTCCTCGCAACATCTTTCTGTCACTTTAAATAACAAAATGATGTTACTTTCAGTTTTTTTGATGCACAATAAATACATTACAATTATTTAATGGATAAATACTTTTGCAAACAAGTGCAATAATAATGGACTTTAAATCCGTTTTTGACAGAAAGAGCTGCTGGCTCTTTCTTACCTTTTGGTGGTAAACAGAGCTAAGCGGTAAGTCCCGAATAATTACGGAGATGGCCAAACCTAAAACACAAATGAAAAAACTCCGAGCCAGCTCCAACTAGGTAGTATGTAGTTTGCGTGGGTGTCCAGTTCGTGCTTATCGCTTATGTTATCTACATTAATGCCCACTTGACTACTGTCAAGTGTTTGCGATGCGATTAGCTTGCAAGAATAAAATTCTTCACTTTTCAAGATATTATACTGACTTTTTAAAAATTCTTTACTTCAGACAAAATACAGGTACATGTACAAGATCTGCAATGCATTCAAATGTACACATGTAATATCATATAAATTATTTAGCACCCAACTTGAAATGTACAGTCTGATTAACTACTTTTTACACACTACAATGCGTCAACATGTAAGGTCCAAGTAAAATTTGGGATTTAATCATAATCATACAGTCTAGATAATCACAAAATAAATTAACCCATGCGCACATTTACACGCTCTCATTCTTTAAACTATGTACACATTGTTAGAACTTTCGTAAGAGGCTACTTGCTGAATTTTGCTTCCGGTGGACGCTGAAGTAAGTCGCGGTATGCCATGAGGGCGTCCCGTAGGGCAACAGATATTGAGGCGTCCACGCCAGGCAGACCAACTATGGCAACGAGGTCTGGATAAATACCGATGATGTGTTCCCAAGTACCACCTGCAACTATAGTCAAACCTGTATACCTGACACGTCTTCAAAATAAATTGTGAGAACTTAAGGGAGAGTCGAAAGATAAATGTTTACCTCGGGCAGGATCTGCTGCTTTCAAGTTTTCGATGAGTGAGGCGATCGCTCGTAAAACAAAATTCATTTCGGCTAAACGGTGACTAAAAAATTAAAGTTTAATTTCGTTAGTCGATTAAGTCGATTTCTCGTAAGAAGATGAAATTTAATATGAAATTGGTGCTTACCGTTGAATAGGGATATGAGAGTTGTGATTTACGTAGTCCTTGTAATTGAGCAAAATGTTTTGGAATCGTTGCAGTAAGGCTAAGACAGCAATTTTCTTTCCATCATCCCCACTCTGCATCTCCACAATTTCCGAGACATTGCTAGGACCTTTCAGTACGAATTCAAGGAGGGAAGAGAAACAGAACCGCACAAATTCTTCTCGCTCCGACACGTTAATCCCATCTGTAATGCAACCAACCATGGCTGAACTCGTACACCAATATTAGTAACTGATAGTCATTTATTATTTTTGTTTATTAATTAGCTTCCTACTAATTAATTTGTTAGATTTACTACCATATTCGTTGATGCATGATCCTCTGTGAAATATTTTCACTACTTCTATCAGAAAGGGAGCAGGTAGGAATCCATCATTTCTGAACACCAGTTCCTTTAGTAGAGTAACCATTCGGACATCCATTTTCTCGTCTTTCCAAGCTTTCTTTGTCATCCACTCGCCATTTCCAGTAAAGAACAGAAAGTCCTGGGCGCATTTTGCCAGCTCCTCCCAAAAGTCGGGACTTTTAGGTTTCCTTTCAACCATTAGCGGAACAGCAAGGAAGTACTGTGAGGCACATTCTCGCCATGAACCTTCTGCGTTTTGGAATCTTGACGATAAAATTGGACGAAAACTCTGTAAAGTTAACAAAAAACTAAATAAGTAAAAAACAAATTTAAATTTACAATAAGTTAACGAAACAAGAACTAAAGTTACTCTTAAGCAGCGACTGAACATGTCAGATTCGAGGACAAACTTTTCATCGCAAATTCCCTCCAAGACATTTAAGGATCGTTTCAAACATTTTACACCAAATTCCATACAGTTGGGGACCACACCTTCCTAAATTGATAAATAATACAAACATAAACTTTAAAAATCGGAACTGTTAAAATACACATTTTGCACTTTGAACTGTTCCAAAATGCAAAGTATATACCAGTGGGATGACCTTAACATTAGAACTGTGACGAACTGCGTGAGCACCAAAGTCGATCAATTGTACAATGACAGGTGGGAGAAGAATCCTCAGCTGTGAATTGTTATCCGCTTCCTATACAAATTTTAAATTACATTATTGTAATTATTGTAATTACTACAAAGTACTGAAAAGTGGGCTTACTAACCTTAATTATTAAGTCGTATGCATTATGAATTTGATCCTGAAGAGGAGTCATTCCACTATCACTCGAGGAGAAAATTATGGAAGACGCACCTTCCGCAGTCAGTGGTACAAACAGGCATTTTGAGAAAACTTTATTGATTATGTCAACGTCATCCAAAGTTAATCTAAAAATTTTCAATCCATCAAAAAAATCAATTTTCAAAAACTTCACTCTCAAGCAAATAATATTACACTTACTTCAGTTTTAAGGCAGGAAACAAATACTGGAAAATGGTAACGTAAGCAGTCAAAAAGTGCTGGTGTGCCCCATGTTCGCATATCACTTTTTTCCCGATATCACAATAAACCAACCAGCTTCTAGACCACATGTCTTCTGGTTCTAAATGTTTAAAAAGTTTTTTAAAAATTGCAGCCATACAAATTAAAATCAGTAGGCATGAAATTTTACGAATGTTACCTTTCCCTTCAAAGTCTTGCGGGGCAACAAGTGACTCTTGGAATGACTTTAAAGCTGCCAAGGAAACCTCTTCGTTATTACTCATTGCACCGTTTTGCATAAATTGAAGAAAGAAGAACCAAGCTTTGGAAAAGTCTTTGATTTCTAGCAGACTTTGTCTTTTAACTGAAAATATTTTGGCAATTCCGCTCAATACTAGAACCTGAGTTTCCGCCCACTGCTTCTGTGCCGTGTTTCTGGTGTGATGTATTAGTAAAGAATTTTGAGCGTCCACTTTCTCGCAACTTGCGTTTTTCCAAGACGTTTCCACCGCTTCCAAAAGTGGAAACAAAACCTAGCACCAGCAAATAACTTTTCAATTCTAATTTTAAGTCATTTTAAAAGTATTTGATTTGGATTTGTTTCATACCTGCCACATGACTGAATCCCAAGAAAAACAATTCAAGATTGCCGATGCGGAAAAAAATATGACACATTGCTACATTTAATTCACCCAATAAGATTTATTATATTCAGTTATTAAATTTTGCTGTACCATTAGTCCAATTGCACTCAAAGCAACATTCAGTTCTTGTTTCTGTCTGGCAAATTTAGCAACAGTATCTATTGCATGCGGAATACAGCCACATGGCAAAACCGGTAAATAATCAGTCACAACCAACTGCAGGCACTGGAATGCCGTCCTGACTAATCCCTCACTGTGATTTTCATACAAGTCTCCCAAAATATTGATAGCCAGCGGCCAAGAGCTCTTCAGTTTATCGCCTTTGCAATGCAGTATCTGACTCAGAGCCATTAACTGCTTACTTCGAACATCATTATGTGGTATAGAAGATAATTCGCACAACGGAGATAGCAGAAGTTGGTGCACCTTCTCATCTTCTGTGTCTTCATGTAGCAAGGCAGACCTTACAAGATAAGTAATGGCCTCGGATCCCCACTCCCGCATTCTTATGTGTGGATGACGACAAACTTCCAACAAATGATTGGTTAACGGACGCCAGTATATCTCCACTCTATCCAAATTAACTAGTCCTATTTCTAAAAGTTTTGCTACTGCAAACAGTGACGGTTCCTGTGCAAATTTTAAAATGATTCATGTTTGTAAATGTCATGTTTTTAAGTACTAAATTTTAATTATTTTTGAATCAGTTAATTAGTTGTTGAACTTACTCTGTTAGAATAAGCAATTTCCATCGCCTCTTGTGATAAATTCGTAAGTGCGTTGATAACGTGATGTAAGCTGACATCATCAAGCGCGACACTAGTTTCAATCAGTCTCATTGCTCCATGAGAAAGACAGCTTACGAAATCAACGACTACACCCATGACCCCACCACTAGAGCCAACCGATCCGTTTGTCCCTTTAAGGGCCTTTCGATTGCCAAGTTTCTCAGAGGAGGATGTGACGCTAAGCTCACTAACACCTGCGCTAAAACTGCTAGCGGTGCTATTAATACTGGAGGTTTGGCTGTCATACCCACTACTTGGTACGCTCGATGTGCTTGACTGTTTCCCATCAGCTGCTGGCTTTCCTGAAGTGTGTGACACGATAAAATCCGTCGACGATTTTGAAACTATTCCACAGACCCAGCAAAGATGTTGCAGCGTAGTCAAAACAGTAAGCCAAGATGTGAGCAATATCGCTCCGGACTCCAGGCAAAGACGTAAAACTGAATGTGTAACCAGTAAATTCTTTTTAGTTAGCATCACAGGCGTAGATTGCAAACTTGGAGGAAGAGCTAGTGATGGCACAACACTTGTTCCAACATGAACCACTTGCTGCTTTCCATTATCCATTTCTGAATAGCTTATGGGATGCGGACTTTCTCCGTGGCCTATCGTTCCTTTGAGAACAGCGTAGCCATAGTGAGGAGGTAATGTAGCTACGCAAAGTGATAACACAGTAGCTTCTCTACACTGCTGCAGTGATGCTTTTCCGCTGAGAGTTGCCAAGTCAACCAACCGTTCACAAATTGACTCTGTGATGCTATCATCAATGCTAAAAAATGTAATAAATATATTACGGATTATCATTATAATGCAATAATACTAACAAAAATATGCGAGTTAGTAGTCAAACCTTGCTTCAAGCAATAAATTCAAAGCTGCAAGTAAACCGGGCCAACTAGAAGAAAGGAGTTGCTTCAGGACTTCAGCATCTGAATAATAATTTTTCATCTCATTTGCTTATAGTTATACTAATTTATAGCTTTAAAAAACTCTACTCGAACTCTTCTCCTATTTACCTTCCTGCTGTCCTTCCTGAATTTCCTTGTCTATATGTACCAAGCTCAGTACAAAGTCTGAAAGGCATGCAAAAGAAATTGCAACTCCGTATGACTCGCTGGTTGCAAAAGCGGGCGGTTCTTGTTTGTCTGTTAGTTCCATTCTGAAAAGTGATACCGAAAAAAATATAAAATTAATTACTGCTCACTCCCACACAAGTTATGCTTGAACGAATACACTTACAGCTGAGGTTTTGGAGTGGAAGGTTGATACACCTGAACTAGAGGAACTAGGCTTCCTCGAAAGTAAAACCCAATTGTTGACGCATCATTATTTGCATTATTCGCCGGACCGTTTGCAGGATTGGCAGCTACATTGGTATTTGAAACTCCTCCCGTTGCTGGAGCACCTAGCACGACTGCCATTGCGCCAATTGGGTTAGCAAATACGGACTGCACATATGCTCCCAGAGCATTTACCATGTCCTGTAGAAAAGTGATTGAAAAGAAAAGTGAGCATTACAAAGCTTTTAACTCATTATCATGATTATCTCATTCGTGTAATTAAATATAATTACAATACCTTGCATATATTAGTTGCATGAGGCTTCAAATCGTACGAACGACAAAATTTAGATAAATGCTGTGGCGAAGTAATAAGCTTATGCAAAACCTCTAGTGCTAAACAACGCTGCCATGTAGGTTTGTCAGGATCAAGAAATCGGACGAGGAGTGATAGAAAAATCTCACATTCTGTCACAAGCAAAGTGTAGTACTTATTAATAAGGATATCCACAATTCTGAGCAATCGAACGGACGTTGGATAGAAGGGCTTGTCTAGCAGAAGGTCACCGGCAGCAGTTTGACCTTGTTGAGCTTGAGTGGCTTTAAATTTGGCATTCGGGGAGAATAATTTTATCACCATTGCACACACTCTTTCCTTCAACAGAAGGCCAAACTTTTCATACTGCGAAAAAAAAGATAAACAGATGTATATACCAAAACAGACAATGTACAGAAGTGTTCCTTAATTAATTACCTTCACAAAGACAAATGGAAATCGGAACAAGACAGTTTCCAGAAGTTCCAAGCCAAATGAGCGAAACATTTCAGAAATTCCGACAAGCCATACCGGTTTCTCTCCATTAACCAGAAATATAAGGTCTTTAAATAATGAATACGCGTCTGTAGCCTCTGCAGTTAGCTCTCCATCTGGAAAAGTCCGAAAAAGTCAATTCTCAATTAGGAACTCGAACAAAACTATAAAGTGCATACGTAAAAGTTAAAACATACCGCTTGGGCTGTCCTTATCTATTCTTTCAAAAACCAAGGATACAAGCTGTCTGACAGTGGCTCCAGCAGCATGCGCAGTGGTAATATCTTTGGAGCAGTGAAGGCGAAAACAGAGGACGAGGCACTTTGCCAAGATGTCACCTTTAACAATATTGTTGGTGGTGAGAAGAAGCGTAACAATTTGTAACACTTTGATTTCTTCGATTCCGCATTCCAGCAGGACAACCACAGTTTCATAAATTGACCTTGCTCCCTTCACGTCCACAAAACCACCAGTGATGAGCTTTTGAATTGAATGCAGGCACAGCTGAAAATTCATTAATTTACTTATTTTACTTTGTATTTAACAGGTTAGTTAGTAAATGCAAGTTATACGCCTTACTCGGACAATTTTAGGATCCTTCGTGTCACATCCCTGAATCACAGGATATAAAGCTTGATTGGTAATGTACGCCATGCAGTTCGGAGAGGACTGCGCTCCACGAATTTTAGCAATGGCCTCCTCGCAAGCATCTTTGACAAATCCATGCTTCTTCTTTGTCTCCAAAGATAACGTCTTCAGGTCGTTTTGCAAGGCAAAAATTAGTTTCTCGTTGGCTGGTGAAGATGCTGAACTGTCGGCTGCCATTACAGTCGAGCACCAAGCAAAACGTGTTAAGATATACGAAGGCGGTCAAACGTGTTTTTGAGTGCTCGACGGAAACTAATTCGACGCATTTACAACTGTTAGCGTAGAGCAAGTATTTTCACAGTATAAAAAACATTGTATTTCCACCCTGTTCAAAAATTAGACTTTTTTGTGCCTCCGCTGACTTTTTTTTGCTCTAATGGACGGTTAAAAATTGACGTTACTACGCTCAAAAACTTCCACTCTCGCTTCTCTTCTTTTCCATGTAAACCACAACAAAAATAATCCACTGCATTATCCAAAAATATTTACAATTTAACTCATACCTTTAATAATTAAATAATTAATTCTCATTTATCTTCTCAATCTTACCTTTTTCCTCCTCTCTTTTAGTCTCTTCTGTAAATCCACTCAAAATACACCATTTCCCTCTACGTATATTGCACAGTAATTAAATTAAAACTTTAATTAAACTCTTCTGCCATTTATAACTCTTCCAGAGTCAAAAAAAAATATCTACTTTGACAGTTCGGTGAAAATGCAATTAAATTAAAGTATTTTTATAGCCGAGCAGCAAACAGCAATACCAACAAAAACAGCAAACTGGCTGCTTTTTTCACTCCTGTTCTATATAAACTCCGTATGAGCTTTACGCTGATGACATTAGATCCGAAACATGAAAAAAATTAATACACGTCCTCCATCCAAACAACAAGACAAGGAGAAAAAACAAGACCAGCACCAGAGCAAGCACCACCACCACCTCACTAGGTAAACAGCAAAGAAGAAATTTTTTTGAGGAAAAAAAGCCCGTATCCATTCCCATGTTAAAAAATCCGATGATCCACCACAGTTTTCAGTCTTTGCATGTCAAAGAGAAAAAACTGGGTATCCCAATGATGTATCGGTGTATGTATGGTCCAGTACATGATATATATGGAGTAGGAGGGGCTAGCTGGCTAGTAGGAGGGTAAATGGTAAAAAGTGGAATAAGGACGTGTGTAATGTTGAATGTCACAAATCAGATAGGACGAAGAAACATTTTTTCAGTAGTGACTGATTGATTGCGAAAAATGGAACAAAGTAAAATAGCAAAAATAGAGCGTTGTATTATGAGTTGACATTGCGGTATGCTTTATTAAAATGGGCTAAATTCAGCTTCTGCCATGAAAATTGTAGAGCAAAATTAGCGATTTCCAAAAGTGCTAAAACTAAACACTGCTTTCTTTAGTATAATTGAAATAGTTAACTTATCACTTTTATTTGGTAGGTATCATTTTTATAAATGTAAGTTGCTTGGTTTATTTTTAATTACGTATTTTTAATTAAATATTTTTAAGGTAGATTATAAACGTTCTTCTAGTGATTTTAAGAATGTGTTCCCATTGATTATTTTTGATGTGACTACAAGAAATTCTCCTGGAAATTAAAAATTTGCTTTTATACTTTATGTAATAGTTTTAATTTTTTAAGTCAATTCTCATCACTTACGCTCATCATCTTGTTGGGATAGAAACCGAAGTGCTGAAATTTCAGCAAATGTGCACCCACCGATAAATACAACCACAGTGAATTTGGGAACTCTTTTTCCACTTATTAGTCCCACTGGAATTTCTGTGTCTTCGTCGACAGTAGGTCCAGGAAGTAAAGATAATAAGGAATCTTTTAAATTGTTCCATAACGATGGCTTCAAACGATGTTGAATTAGTCTAATGCTTAAAGGGGCGTAACTACATAGCCAAAAAAAAGAACAAATGTGGTGTGTGCGAGTAAGTCAATCATAATTTAAAGATGTTAGATCTTACATGCTATGAACATATGCAAAATCCGTTGGATTGATTTCGGAGACATCACAGACCGTTAAGTTAAGCGCCCTTCGCAGGGTGGTGTAGCGACTTCCGCCCTTAAAATTAATTAACAATGCTTACATGTACTCTTTAGTAATCTTTGTAATTCAGATGTAAGATTAATTCCAAGTTCAAATACCTGTAAACGAAGAAGACCTAGGGAATATAGCCTTTGTAGTGTAAGAATATGTTCAAAACCGTAATTTTGAACTATTAGCCTTTGGTAATGTTGCAATATGTTTGCCTTCAAACCACCGCTTGTTATACCTGAAAACAACGATACAAATTACAGTAAATTTTTTTTAAAAAATAAGCGGTTTTTAAACTAAAAAGTGTAAGCACTAGCACATACTTTGTATTAGTAATAGCCGTAGAACAGTATTCAAAGCGGCTTTCTTTCCACATAAAGTTTCAATATGAGAATTAATTTTTTCCGATCCTATTCCGCTGAGCAGTTCTTGTTCGCACTCAAGACTGCTAAGAAACTCCTCCGTTTCCGTTTTTGCTTTAATAAGTTCTGCTATTGAAGTATCTAGAGAGGAGAATGAATAATGAATATTATATGAAAGTTACAAATAGTATGTTTTGTCAATATTTATTTTATTAATTGCAACATACGTGTTGATAAGGATTGTTTTAATGCCTGAATAGCAGGAAGGTTTTGCACCAAACGCTTCATTTCTCCAACTGACATATTTCCCTTCTCCTTTTGTTTCATTATTTCTTGAATTTCAGAGGTTTTTGATCTTAGAATTCCTCCTATGGCACTAAAATTTTTGTCCCTTAATTCTGCATACAATTCTTCGCCAGAATTGAGCATAAACATTTTAGTTTCCCCAAATTTATCTTCTGGTAGCTTTACTTGATCTAAGAACAATAAAATCTTGCTTGTACTATTGCTTAAATGATTTGCAAGAATCAGATTGCTAATTAGCTAATAGCTAAAATTACTGTTAGATATCCCAAAAAATTCATCAATAAGTCCTTCGTATGTAAGCTGCGTTACAAGTGGCGAAAGTGGGTCAATTTGTCTGTCGATTAGTATCATGTAGTCCATTCCAATACCGGACACCTGCAAAAAACGTTAATTGTAAAACGCATGCATTTATTACAGATATAAACTCACTCATTCAAAAATTCACTAGTATGTGTTCTATTGCCTACCTGTGGTTTAAAGTTTCCCGATTCCTGCTTAATATTTTGCATTAAATTGAACACATAACTGGCTGCAGTTCCCTTTCCAAATATCTTGCTAGGTGAACCATATCGCTTCTGAAGGGATACGAGTGCCCTTGCCATGTTGTACATTCCCGTTGGATCCATTTCCATATGATATTCCTTAAACGCCAAGTCCAGTTCCAAAGTGAGTACATCTTTATCCAGGGGAAACAAAAATATTGGGAGGTCATCGATTGATCCCAGCGACAACATCAGTCCTTCATCCTAAAAATTGCAAATGTTTAAAATTTATTTACATACATTTATTTATTTGTCAAGATAGTTAAATGCAGCATTAGTACTACAAAAATACATATGCCTACATACTTCCAAATATTTTTCACATAGTTTCGAGGTCCGAGGTAGAAAGATAAGGTGAAACTTTCTCCTCCTCCGAACTTTCTCATCGTTTCGAATGCAAGTTGCTACCAGAGGCATGAGCTGAATTAAAGGTCTACAAATGAACAACACAGTTTCTGGAATGTCGTGTGGCAGTGCCATGCCAGTGTCCAGTTGAATCATCCTTGTTATCCCATGCTCCTTTAGAACTTTTGGCGTCGCAATCAAATTCATAGAATTTGCAAGCGTCCTGTCCCAAACAATAGCCTGGAAATAAAAATTTGAAGTGCTAAGAGTTCTGAGCTGGAACATGATGATTTTGAAAAAATGATTTCATAAATTGAACCATCCTCTTCAACTCACCTTATCCCCTTGACATTTCTGAAATAGCGCAATTAAATCCTTCTGCGCAAGTTTCTGAATTAGCTCCAAGTCAACGATAGAGTTCATAGGCCTTCCGCCTTCATTCTCGTTTATGCCAAATGAAGTCATGGTAACGGCACTTGGAATATTTTGGCGTTTAACTGAGAACTATAAATTTTCAGACAAATGCGGAAACGCCTATTGGCCTTGCCCCTCCTGCTTTTCATATACTCACATCTGTTCTTCATGACAATGACAAGTGCAAGTGAAAAACAAAAACATAAAATTTTAACTGGAAGTCGAGCCCGCTTTTATCTGCTGGGGAAAAGTGGAGAAGCACCTGAGAAAATTTATTTCTACATTGCTAGTCCATCTACCAACTGCACTGTGAACTACGTCGAGCAAGTGGAAAAGAGAAGAAAAATGAGAAAAAAGAAACCACTTTTGACTTTCAGCCTCCTTCACAATAAGGCTGGGTGCATTGAGTGGAGTAGGGCGGCGGAAAAATCGAAAAATTGCAGCACGCCGTATGTACAAGGGTAGATGTGCTCAGTACATGAGCGAGCACTGCCGTCGTCCGGCTTATGCCATTCTTCACTCTCCCTTGCATTTAGTTGTCTCCATTCACTGTAAGCAGAGGATCTCTCGTGGATCAGTTAATTGGAGTTTGAAAGTGTGAAATTGTAAGTTATTTAATTATAATTGGGGTAGTTTATTAAACTAATATGCACCAATTTGATTTTTAGTTGATTGTTAGGGCGAAAGATTTTAATTTATTTGGATAAAATAGGTGGTGGACTGGTAGGCAGTAGTTATGTGGTTGGCATGTGCAAAAATAGCAGTGGCGAAATTACAATAAGCAACCTGGTTTAATGTTATTTACTTGCGATTAGCATTCAGTTAGTAAACTAAAGTTTTAATAAGTAGGTTAGTGGTATTATTGAGAATATATTAGATTGTCAGTAGGATTAGAACTACAATGTGGTAGGGGGTCGAGGTAGACTTTAGTGGTGCATCTATCTTAGTTTTGTAATAGTATTGAAAAAGGTTCTGACGGTGATTTGTCAACTTTGTTTAAAATATTTCAGATAAACTGTTCAAAATGCCGGCAAAGAAGCCACGTGCGGGTCACAAGAACCCGTTGTTGGTGCCTGGAATCCACCGCTTTGGTCGGTCCAAGATGTACCACAAGAAGGGATTGTTTGTCAAGAGAACTTTGAAGACTCCAGCCAAGGTAGGATAACTATTTGTTTCTTGGATAATCGTTTTCTTTCTAGTTGAAGTTTAATTAACTAAAATGTACTATTTTTTTATTTTAACTAGGCTGCCGTCAAGAAGCCCATCTATGTGGAAAAGCCAATCGGAGGTGCCCAGAACGGAAAGAAGCGTTTGGTCCAGGTGAAGAAGTCCAAGCAGTATCATCCCACTGCAATCGGCAAGGTTCGCCGCGTCGTGAAGCGTACTGGTATCATCCACCGTACTAAGCTACGTGGTTCTTTGAAGCCTGGAACTATCGTCATCTTGGTTGCTGGAATTCATGCCGGAAGGCGCGTTGTGCTGTTGAAGCAATTGGATTCTGGCCTTTTACTCGTCACTGGTAAGTATAAAAAATATGAAGTGTAAATTTCATTTTTAGTTAATTTTATTGCAAGTTGCATAATTCTAAATTGTATAATTTCGAAATGTTCAGGTCCCTTCAAGATCAACGGTGTTCCACTTCGTCGTGTCAACCAGCAATACGTGATTGCTACTTCTACTAGGTTGGATATCTCGAAGGTAAAAGTCCCAGAATCAGTGAACGACACCTATTTC
>JAHZND010005595.1:0-11104 GCA_027744115.1 Acrocyrtus sp. NNG-2020
TATGCTAAATCCCTATGCTAAATCCCTATGCTAAATCCTTATGCTAAATCCCTATGCTAAATCCCTATGCTAAATCCCTATGCTAAATCCTTATGCTAAATCCCTATGCTAAATCCCTATACAGTGTATGTGGTTTTAGCGTATGTGGTATTGGGATTTAGCATTAATCTTTTTCATGTAAATTTCGACCACATTAGGTCGGGGAATTTCATGGCTGGGAATCTTCGTCGGCGGGATAAATAATGTCTGGGAGATTGTAAGTCCGGCAGTTTCTGTCTGGGAGTCTGAGGCGGGCAGTTTCAGTCGGCGAGTCTTCGTGATACCGGGGAAAAATACTGTCGTAGTTTGTAGAGTTCGTTATATTCAGAAAGCTGTGGCTGCTGCTGGTGAGGCTGTAACGCATTATATCGTTTTATGCAGGGAAGCCGTTTAAAGTCGTAAAGTCACACACGAGAAATGCCTTACGAGAAAGAAGTACGCGGACTATTACCATCATTAAGCATATGCTTTTGCATAACTTTATGACTTTTGTGCTTCCACTGCCGATTTTTTTCTCTGCTTTTACCATTGCCATTTGCCATTCTCCTCTCACTCATACATTTTACCGCACTTTCTTGCCAGGACAGAGAACATAAATTTATATAAATGAAAATAATAAAGTAGCTTGTGACTCCGCTCTCTGTGCTTTATCTTAAATCATGCAACAACGGTTCATGAAAATAGCCGAAAATATAAGCGGAAAAATTCACGGAGTAATGTAGGCATAAGTAGAGGACTATTACGTAAATCGTTCCAGCAAAAAAAAATAATTCAGACAGTGGAAAAAAATGGAAGGAGAAATAAAGTCGCTGTACTAACTGCCTTACATAGGTTACACATGAAGCCTTATCAGCTCCTTCACGTTTAAATTACATTTTTTAGTAAGACCTACACATTAATTTTTTTTGGCAAAATGGTTGATATGATATTTAATCAAGATGACATAAAACAACTTTGAGCGCTGGCACTTGACTATTACAGTAATAAAAGTAAACGTTTATTTTAATATTAAATGCGTCCACAATTTAAATACATAAATACGAGCAGTAAAATAAATAAGTTGATCTGATAGTAAGAAAACGAAAATTTGAGCTAATTTCCTCCCAGTTTGCGGTTCGCTAATAGGTGGCCTGGCAGGGAAATTTACTGCACTTGTTTTTATTAGCAACGTCAATTACTTGTTGCACCCATGGATTGTTCCTGACATTTCCAAATGACCTAGGGAGTAATCAAAAGTGATCAAAAATCGTTTATGGGAGAGCAATAAGCGTTAGCAGAATTGCGGTAATTACTTCAAATACGAGTCCAAGAGTTGAGTATTCTTTCCCAGTCCAGGAAAGAGACTAACGACTTCTCTCATGTTTTCGCAGAGGGCTTTCTGAAGACATCGGGAACTGCTCATCAGCAACTTTGGAGGGATGCGCTTTGTTAGCTCCGATCTAATCAAAGACATCGTTGACTGGCTGTAAAGTTGAAAAGGGAAGCATTCTTCGGAGTGCTTTGGAGTGGCCGATTTCCTATCAGAACTGATTTGTGATGGGTGCTCGGGTAGAGATGATATCTGTGGATCATCACATATCTCAATTTTTTCCAGAGAGTGGGAACAGTCCAACCAACTGATTTCATAAATCTTGATCTGTGAAGTGCGATTTTGCAATGATGTCGCATTCAATAGACATTTCTCAAATTCATCCAAGTGAGCGTGTGATGGTGATATGGAGCGTTTTCTCCTTCCTAATGCGGGAACAGGTGGAATCAGTGGCAGCATGGAATGTGTCATACTACTTGTTCCGCTGCCAACTGAAGCAGTTGCGGCAGCAAAAGGGCTGAGAATGGAAGGTAGCATAGATAGCGCACTGAGGAGAAGCGCTCCCTTTGAAAACTGACTTTTGGATCGACCTTCTTCTCGTAGGCGACTTCTCAAATCGTTCACGAGGCTTTGATATCTCTGTTCTCGTATCAGTTCCCGCAAACTCTCCACATTCGAATCAGATGATGATGAGACAACTGGAAACTGACGTAAGCCTGAAAATGATGAAACGGGAGAAAGGATGCCTCCGCCTAGTAGCCCGTTTTGGATATGAGGTTGGCTAAATCTTGGGGTATTTTGAGACAACCTTCCTGACAAACCGAGCAGCTCTAGTAACTCAAGCTCCTGATTTCGATTCCGATTGTTTTGGGAAAGTTGAAAGGCAAGATCGTTTTCGTTACCAAAACCGGTTGAGGTAAGCAATTTTGAGAGGTGCGACTGAAATCCGTTATTAGTTCGGGATCCCTGGGCATTTCTCAAGATTTGGTGATTTCCCTTTGGAATTCTACTGGAATGCGATTTCTTGGGAGGTCCGTAGAGCGGTGGTGGCTCTGGCTGATCTTGTAGAGGCTGATCTGCTGCAGGAACCTGTGAGCTGGAAGTAAGGTGGTGGATGATGTTTGGAACTTGCACAAATTCCGTCACTTGCTTCGTAATTGGAATTGTCTGAAGCGCTATTGTTGTGTGATATTTGTCTTGTGCTAGGACCGGCTGATCATTTAAGGGAGGAGCTGGAGGACTAGCGGTCGTAGACGGAGGTCCATAGGATGGCCGGGGAGGTGGTGGTGGAGGGCCATAATTGGATGACGGCACTCCGTAAGATGGCGGAGGAACTGGAGAGCTAATTGAAGGTGGACGCTCATACGTTAGTGAGATGGAATCTGTTGCAAATTTTCGTTTATGAACTGGCAGGTCGTCCGCTAAAACTGTACCAGTATCGTAGCTATTCTCTTCGGAACTGCTACTGCTAGAATCTTCCTCAGGGGAATCATGGAATTGTGGATATGCAGAGCCTTGATAACCTCCGGAGCCCTGTGAGGGGCTTCCACCACCATAGCCTTGATTTAACTCTTCACTATGTTCTTCTCCGCCATGTGACGGACCCGTTGGTGGAGGTGAAGGTAATGCACCTTGTTCATTCCCGTTTCCCTTGTCGGGCGATTTCCATCCGCCGCCATCACTACTTTGCTTCCACTCTTTATGATTTTCATAATGTTTGTCGAGCGGTTTCCACCCGCCGTTATCACTATTCTGCTTCCACTCATTATGATTTTCATGATGTTTGTCGGGCGGTGACTGAATTGGCCTTTTCCAATTTAAAAGTCCAGTAAATGGCCAAAATCTCTGTTTATGATTTTGCTTTCCATCGCTCTGAGCACTTTGCCTACTCTTCCAGCCAGACGATGACGATCCCATCTTAGGCTTATTGTCACTATGATTATGATGACTCCATCCATCCGACTTATCATTAATGTGGTAATGATAATGAATTTCATTTTCTACCACAGGATTTTCCGATTTCGATTTGCCTTTGTCATTATTGATGTCTTCTTTAGCTTGATCTTGGTTTGTGTAGACAATTACAGTAGGACCTACCGCATGAGCAGTAATATGATCCTTCGGTTTAATATGAGGTGAAGGTGGAAGACGTACTGGAAGTACTGAAGCTACTTGAGGCTGTGACTGTGACTTCCATACAGATTGCACTTTTGGAACAGTTGGCAAAGGCACTTTGTTATAATAATGATGTTGTTGACCATTAAAAGTGGATGTTTTTGGCTGAAGATTTCCAAACGATACTACTTTAGCTGGAGGTGTCTTGTACACACTTTTTGAAGGTGAATGTGAAGTGTACGGAATCAAATTGTTATTAAAATTTAGATCTCTCGTTGGTTTGAATCCTTTAAAATCGTACTCCATACCGCCACCCAATTCTAAAGTAAACAGAGAATCCCTCGTGTTCCTAGTTAATGGAGACGATGAACTCCCCAAAGCACCCTGGTTGGGTAGCTCATCAAACAGAGACACTGGGTGGGTAATGCCATTCTGCATCCCAGTTATCCCGGTTATCCCAGTTGGTGGCAGTCCATTTTCAGGTGTGGGACTAGATACAGTGAACCCTCCTGACTTGAAAAGTCCTGATTTGGCAGAAAGGGAAGAAGTTGACGTTGACAACGGCACAATAGCCCCGCTGTCGGGTAGCTCGTCAAACAACGACTTGTCACATTCACAACTTCCAAACAATTTGTTCAAATACAGGAGCAGAAATAAACTGAGCCTGGTCTCCTTTCTTCTCATTTTTCAAGGGTGTCCGGGAAAGGCTATTTACTCGGAGCAGTCATTACCAGCTTATTTACTATTTTCGAGTTAGCCAATAGCTACCCTCTGCTCTTGGTTGACTTAACAGAACAAATGAAAAAGCAGAATGTGAAATTGAAAGCATGATTGAGCCTAAAAGCATTATAATTTTTTTTTCACTTTTGCTACTCATAGCTCATCTCCTGTCAAGCTGGTACATTTGGGTGAGCCATTCATCATTCTGTTGGCTTAAGTAAAAACATAGCGCACGTTGAACTTTAAGGTAGGAATAGATTTCTAATTTGTGATGACAAGCAGTATGGGACCACTTACTCTTACGGACTCTTTTTTATCTAATAGATACTGAAAACCTGTCGGCTTACGATCAAAGTACCTAATTTACTTTCTACAGCGCTCATGTGGAAAGTTTTTGATAGGTACCGACCTGCTGCCTTTGTGCGCAGAAAATTCTACAGAGAACAAAGTGCAACGTCCCGATTATGGTACCATTGCAATTGCGATGAGTCAATATGAAATAATTAGCTCTAAAAACAACAGCCACATCACCAGTTTGTAGGCACATCGGGCATTAAACTTATTGGGAATTGTCATCCTCGTCCCAGAAAGTGCCACGCCAGTTTTTTTTCTCCGCACGAGCAATTCACTTATCCTTTCTGTAATCGGAGGATTATCAGCAAAACGCATTAAGGGAATGGACTAGTCATGTAAGTTCCTCTTCATTTGAAATGCGGTGAACTGTTCGATCTGGGTCAGTTTCAGTTTCATGCCATTTATGACCTGCATATACCTACTTATATGCACTCTTCAGCAAGCCTATAAAGCTCCTTAAGAATTTGGAAATTTTGTCAATTACCGAGTAAAAAATGACATTATCACATATCACGTAGACTGCCAATTATTTGTCGAAATGTCCTTCACATTCTACTAAAAGTAATTAAGAGTGGTCTTCTAATAGGCAAGTCTACATTTTTCATTGCCGGTCTGTATCGAATAACGATGAACTTTCAAGCGTCTTTTGTAGCAGTTATCATTTTAAATTAGCTTCAGCTGTGTGAACGAGAAGAGTTGGCTGTCTTGGCTGAAGAACTATCCCTCCTACATTAATTATCTTTTGCATAATTTTAAAAAGTGAAAATAGGGCTTTGACACGCGATAATTTCTTTCCAATTTGCCTACAGTTAGAAAGACATACGATGCCTACAGTAAAAAATATCTAACAAGAAAGCACAAAGTAAGTAAGCCATTTTCTACTGGCAATTGCCTACAATTAATTAGACTTGCTGGTTTAATGTCACTGAGCTGAGTGCTCACAAGCACACATGTAACTTTTAAATTTTTTACTTGTGTCTAGCTGTCCATTTATGACAAGGCTTTTTCGTCTGTCATCACATTTATGGTTTCCGCGTAATTATTAAAAGTACCCTTTTAGGAAAAAGATACAGTAGACCCAGACATTTATTTGCGGTTTGCCAGAAAGGCCTCCCACACAAGTAAAAAGAATTTTTGTTAAAAAGGCTTTTTGTATTGTTCCTTTTTCCCAGCGGCAGTACTCCCAGCTATTTATGATTGTCTGCTAGTGACGGCTTCCGACTTGAAAAAATTCAAATGTGAAAAAAATATTCTACCCACTTGGCTTCTCTCTCGGCAGACAGCACCATCACATAATGACATACGACTTTTTGTTTCTTCCCTGACAAAGTCAAGTGGAAGTGCATTAAGCCATAAAAACAAAAAAGGAAAGGGGCACCCACCATAACTTAACTACATTTTCCTTACAGGAGAAAGCAAAAAAAAGAATTCCTGGGAAAGTGAAAGAAGAGCATCCACTCCGCCAGTCTCTGCAACAATTTTTTTTAAAAAAAAGGAAAATTTTCTCCTAAAGTATAGGGAGGAAAACAGCGAAAGCAGAGAAAAAAATTCTCCCTTTTCTTCTCCTACAACTCTTGGTCGAATGCACAAAAAAGGGAAAAATATATAATGCTAATATAATTTTCAAGAGCAATATGCTCCTTCCTTCCTTTTCTTACAGAGGACTGCATTAAGTCCAACTTGTCTGGTACAGATATATCCCATCATCATTACCATACTACTTTATAAGCTATCGTGGCTCACAGTGGCTGCATTGTTCTCTTCACAGACGAGAAAAAAGGATAACTCCCAGAATAATGAATGAACGGCCCAGAAACAATAAAAAAGTAAGCTTGAGAAAGGAAAAAATGAAAAAAAAGAATAATAATACCGTTATTCACTACCTACTCCAGCATAATATTGTATTTTATCATAAAGAAATGGATATGAGATGGCATGGGCAGGCTTCTGATTCCGCACAAAGAGAAAAAGGGAAAGGCTCATAAAGCCACTTTCACTGTTTTCTCTACAGTTCGGAGCTAAAGTTGAGATCTTGCCTCCGTTTACTCTCACTTTTTATGACAAGCAGACTAATGTGTCTGGACGAGACATGGAAAGAGAAAAAAAAGAGCAAAAAGATATGAAGATGAGGATGAGAAAGCATAATATGCTTGTTTAAGAATAAAGAGGCATTTGTACTACATTTTTTCTCTACGAATTATTACACCACTTCGTTTCTCATCTTGAGAGAAGGAGAGCGAGGAGAGAGCAAAGAACAAAAAAAATGGAATCTTCCCTTCTCGCAATGCAGATTATCCTAATGATTTTTTTATTCCGTCATAACTCTTGCACGCTCTGTGGAATCAAGTAAGAGCGAAGAGGAAAAAAGCAAGTTATATAGCTCTGGGATATATCCCTCGATCTTCTCCCACTTTTACAAGAATGGGATGAGAAAGTGAGCAAATTATAGAATAAATTACGCGTAAATTTATTCTGCAAAAATTGTAAGTGCAGCGGGGAAAACCTTGCATTCATGTTTCTTGCAGCTGCAAACTATTAAAAAATTATCATTTGATTACTGCAAAAAATGAGTTTTTTCTGAGATGGGAATATTTTTCTTTTCCGTTCTTACTCGCTGCTCCACTCATAGCTTACAAATGTAGGGAAAAAGACAGGAAATAAGGGTCACAGCTCACCCACACAACCACTCTGAAATAATTTTTTTGTATGACCAACGGCGGATATGAACCTGAACAATACGAAAAAAGCATTCCATTTCCTTTGCAATGACTATCTTCACGGTTAGCTATACACCAAAAAAAGCAAAAAAGACTTTCCAGTTTAAGAATATGTTCACCGGATGTTGCATCGTGAAAGAGCAAAAAGATAGGAATGACCACTTCTCATCCACACTCCCGCCGGAAACGGGAAAAGAGGTTTGAACTTTATCGAACAGAAAGAAAAACTAATCGAAGTGGACTCCACACTATACACTGCTCCTATCTTTCCTCCGAAAATGTCCATACATCATCCGAAAATGTCATCATAAACAGAGAGTGGCAGTATCTTTTTGTGACGTTTCATATCGCACAAAAAAGTGCTCTCCCCTCGGATGAGAACTATGTCCTGGCTAATCTGCGAAGAATCTCTTCATTGTTAGTAATACATCTTCTATCCACGTAAATGGCCACGCACAATGCCGTCATTCTGTCGCTCTTCAATTGACTCAAGAAGCACTCTTTCCTTCACCAAATAAGCATTCGAGGAAAAAAAGTCCAAATGGCAACATTAGTTCTTACAACAGCCCACACTCTGTGTCCTATTTTTCTCCAAAAAATTGCTCTAATATCTCTCCTTCATTTTCGTCATTCTTTTCTGTCCCAAATAATATAACAAGCCGAAAAAGGAGCATTGTTTGCGTAGTAAAGCTATACCCTTCCGAGTTTTTTTTATTTTTCCAAGTAGCAATCAACCACAAGACAAACAGGACGTCGCAAGGAGGAACAAGTATGATAAGGATGAGTGGGCAGGACATTCGTAAAACTTTATGGATTGTTTAGCAAATAAAAAAATCAGTGGATGGACATTAACAGATAAGAAAACTGGAAAAGGGTTTCCCTTCACTTCCCCGTGCGTGTCTTGTCGTTGTCCAGTAATAAAAATTGCAAGTAAAGTGGACTCTCCACATTTTCCCTTTCTTTTGCTGTCCACTCGCCGCATATTAGTTTTTTCTCCCCCTTTCAAAAAGTAGACAATTTTTAGCCTTTTGTGCTGAGTGAGTCAAGTTGAAATGGAGACACAGTGGAGGAATGGTAGGGAAAGAGAAATCAAGCGAGCTGCCACAAAAATGGAGATGCATGGGAAAGACAAAAATCTTTCCAATTACTTTGTTGTCTACTAAAGAATCTTCTTGAATGTCATCTCCAGAGACCCAACTCAAAGAAAATAATAAGAGGGATGACCACATCGGCTAATTCGGGTTATTGCGTGGGAATACAGACAAACACGAAATCACGCGAGCAGCTTCCTGGCATTTGCTGCTTCCTTTATAACCGCTTCCAGAGACTAAAGTTGAGTGTATGCTTTTAAGATATCTCTCACAAAAGCATTCTCTGATGAATACTGTGGGTGGGCTTATTACATAGTACATTCCCCACAAAAAATTATTAATACGACCATGAGGGCTCTGCTCTTTGACTTAATTCAAATACTGTAGTGGCGCTGTTTTTGTGAGTAGTCTGACGGCATCAATTTCACAGCCTGCCTATAAATCCCGATTGCCGCTCTTGGATCATCCTCATCCTCCACGAGCAGCTTCCCAAGTCTCAGGTATGCGGATGTTTTCGCCTCTAAATGATTTCGCAAGTCTTTAATCCCCTCGTCCGAAATACTCAGGCATCTCGTATACAGCTCCCTGGCGTCTGCAATTCGTCCTAGTCTTGTCAGCACTTGACCAGCGTTCACGTAGGCAGCTGCAGATTTAAGAAAAAACATTTTTTTTTCAGTATGTATAATAGTTAAAGTGAAATAAAGCAACGGTGAATACACCTTATTTAATTATTTTTAAAAAGATTAATTTTGTCCTCAGTGGGAACTAGGAAGACTCAGTCGGAGATTTTCCGAATTAGGAAAAGTAAAAAGCAGGTAAGTGAATTTACCACAGAGAAGGAAAAATAAGGAAGGTTCCTTACATCTATTTAATTTTCCTTCCCTCCCCACTTTTACAATTTTCCAAGAGTTCTCTAATCCAATGTAATATGTTTTTTTTCTTCTCTAGACTACTGTCAGCTTTAATGACGTAATATGTAGCGTATAACCTGATCATTACAGCACCGTAACCAGTATCATTTCGTACATAAATCTAGCCAAATGCGCCCCGCACTCTGTGCCTCGCTTTTTAGCATCTGATGTCCGTATAGCCTTTTTTCCCCTCGTGCTCATTTCTCCCTGTTTTTAACTGGAAAAAATAAACATCGAGGGGAAAGCCCATCTCAATTTCTCGTGGAAAAAATAGGTGGTTAAATTGCTGTTGTGTGGGATGATGCAAGGAAGAAAGTAAATCTAAGTTAATGCCAAGATTCCCCCTAGTCTTTTCACATTACATTACATAACAATACATGCCTTATGCTTCCTCCATTGAAAAAAATGTACAGAAAAAAAGAGAAAAAAATCTAGACAAGATTGGGTAGGGCCAAAGAAAAAAAAGTGAAATATATTGCGGTGGTGAGCGTTAATGGACAATTGCCATTTGTTGCGTAATATTGAAGAAGATCCCTTCCAAACACTCACCCAGCAAGAGTTAAGCTTATGAGCTTAAGTTTGGCTACACGACTGTAGAGCGAACACACAAAACAACGGAACATTCCTCCCAACATATTTTTTGTTTATCCCATCACGGTTGAAAAAATGAGAAGGAAAAGCACCAAGAGCGCTTTTTGCCCTTCCTCCTCGTTCTCTTTTGCTTTTGCTTTTATTTTAGGGTGCGGGCCGTTTGCGCTGTTGGTTCGCCTAGATTAAGATATATTAAAGTAATATCAAGTGGATTCTCTTGGTTGGCAGCTAGTAACAAAGTTAAAGTCTTGAATAGGGCGGAGAAAGGGAATAAAAGTGAAATGGAACATGACGTTTCCGAAACTCACGGAGATACAGGTTGCTACAGAAGAGGAAGAATATTAACAATTAAAAGGCTGCCTAAAAATGTACAGCTGCCATTCAAAATTATTATGGTTCGAAAGAACCTCATTTTCCATCTTATGAGAGGGTAAAAAAGCCTCCCCAAAAAATGGAAGTGGAGGTGGAAGGATAATGACTATATTTTTCGAAGGTGAAACCGGCGCGACGCCGCCGGAGTGGAACTGGTGAGAGTTCGTTAGTTTTTATGAAAGCAGCCATCAAACGTCACTGTCACCAGTGGCCATTAAAGTTGGTGGATGCATCATTAAAATGCATTGTTTTTCGGCGACAACAACAACAACGAGCAACGGCACAAAGCAAAAGTTTTCATTTAAAGTTGTAAAATAGTCATTTATTGTGGCACGCTAGTGCACATACAGGAAAAATTAATTAAGTAAACGAAAAATACCTACCATTTATTTGGATTACTCTTTCCAGCAAAAATGTCTTCATCATAAAAAAATACTCTTTTGGATATAGCTAACGAAGGGAATTACAACGCGTCATCTACCACGAGCAAGCAGAAGCGCGAGCAACATACCGAAACGCAAATATGGGCGCATTATGATAAGAAAAAAATGTTATTTTCTGCCCCAAAAAAATTATGCCTCTTGCAAACTCGTGGAATGTAAACATGCCTCACGGCCATACTAAATATTCCGTTTTAATTACTTTTTCCCTTCCTCAAAAAAGATCCCTCTCAACTTTCGCAAACATTTCTTTCATTCCTGCAAATTTATAAACCAGAGTAAAAAAGCTCTTTTTCCATCTTAGCGAAAAACTTCGGAATTCATTACTACCGCAATTACTACACCACCCCAAAAAACTCCAGCTTATTGTCTGGTATGCATACAAATGCAGGAGTGGCACATCCCCACAAATCATTTCAAATTTGTCCAATATCTCAATGAAACC
>JAHZND010005596.1:0-15938 GCA_027744115.1 Acrocyrtus sp. NNG-2020
TCTTCTCCACTCACTACTCCTGCATGCTCAAATTTAGAATTAGGAGCCGAGCAGCGCAGACCTTTCTATGGCTGCTGTTGGGGTACGTCCGTGCTCGCAGAGCTGCTTTCGGCATAGTCAACCTGCCACGAGGATAGCTTCTACAAGAGCCAGCCTACCTGTCAGAATTGGGGCATATGCAATTGCATTCATTTGCAGTGGAAAAATACAGAAATCCTTACGGGGCGGAGTGCAAAGCCAGGAAAGAGTTCCGAAAATATTTGCTTGTGTTTGTACCTGTCTCCCTTTGTGAAAATTCTGAGGGGTTACATTACCCCGTTTGAGAGATTTGGAAGGAGCATTTTTGCGGGAAAATGGATATTTTTGTTTTGAGAAAAAAAAACACGAAAAAAGTAAACTTTGTTACGCCAAGTTGCGACTGAATTGAAGAACGCCGCTAAATGAACAAGTTAGTTAAAGTTTAATGTAGATTTAAAAAATAGTTAACGCTAATGGTTGAGTTGTTATTGATAGTGGAAGCTGGGGGCATAGATTTCCTATAATAGCTAGAAGAGACGGATTATTTTAGTGGCAGTGTAGTAAGTTTTTAGGTATTTAAATTTTTAATTGTGATTAAAAAGAAATGGCGTTAGCTCTGCCATCATCAGCCCGTAATGGGCCTAGTTTGCAGCCGTCAAAGTCAGTAGTAGTTGACGCCCTACCATATATTGATACAGAGTATGAGGAGCCTGGAATGAAAGATATGGTAAGGTTGAGTTGATTGAGTGAAATTTTAATTGATAATGAAATGACAATTTAATTTTGTTTGTGGTTGAAGTTCGGAACTTTGCATGTTAACTAACAAAATCATTTTTACAGGTGCAAGCTATGATTGAAGAGGAAAAGAAGCGGTATAGACCTACTAGGAACTACTTGGAACATCTTCCTCCACTTGAGCTTCACAAATTTGAGGTAAACAAATTAAACGATGCTAGATGCAGTTTGTATTGTTGTAAAATTAATTCTTTGAACTTTGAAGTGATGCTATGATCAAATTAATTTTGCAAAGTTAAGTTGAAACCGGATTTGATTATTTCTAAATTCTATATTGATACTGGAAGTATAAAAACCCTGTATATGTATTTTATCTTTACTTAAAATTCAAATTTCATGAAGGTTTGCCTTGTGCAATTCAGTTCCACAAAGGAACTTCTGCATATAATTGCACATATCCAAAATCCAAATTCGATTTAATAGTGTCTGATGGAATGAAATGAATATGAACAAATGAGTTTAACAATGAAACTACAAAGTACGTTTATATTTTCCTTTGCAGAATAGCCAACTTAGAATTAATGATGGACTACAGTTGTGAAACTTGGAAATCTTATTTGGAAGTCCTCACTCGAATGGTTACGGAATCCCAAAAGCAGTTAGCAGATCTCAAGTGAGTCATAATGAACATACATACCTACTTGTTACTCCTGTTAGTCTTTGTGTAGCAGCAGTACTGGTCCAGCATAAATGGTATATGATCCATTTTTGTAGACAAGACAGGATTAAATTTTCAAACTTTTTAACTTATAAAGGAACATAATATATTACATACATGTTGCAAGCACTGCATAGAAAAGTAAATATGCAGTTTGCAGTGCCAAGAAAACAAAGTGATTTCGTGAAAGGAAGTATGTATAAAGCAGTGAGGTCCTTGAGCTAGAAGTGAAGGGAATTGGGAATCATTTAGGCACAGTAGCAGTAGCACTAGCATTATTATAGCAGAATAATAGATGTGATATTTTTACTAGATTTTTAAACTCAAAGGTCAACTGCAGTAGTAGTTATAAGAATAAATTTGATTTCCTAGATAAATTTTTAAATTTTCGTGCACAGTAAAGTATACCTAACTGTAACTCAAACTCTAACTGAAATATATAACATAAACTAATAACTGCTATTGCCGTAGTAGGTAATAAGTAGCATATACAATACATGCACTACATGTACATGTAGTTTAGTTACTGCAGTGCAGATTGCATTGCTAGAGCATAAGAATTTAGTTTTCATTCTCATGACGTTCTACCATGTAGGGTACAACTTTTAGATTAGACACGGATTGTTTAATTTTCATAACAATAAATTAAACTCAGATAAAGCGTCTTAAATGTATTTACAATGTGTATACCGTACTTAGAAACATATTTAGAAGATTAACACAAAAGCATTTTGGGTTTTTTTCAATGTGGTTCAAGTCAAGTGTTTACGTCGTTGTGTGGCATCATTACTTAGTCAAAGGATCATTCTTTGGTAATTTATTTTGGCCCATTTAATCTAGTTTTACATTTTGCAATCGCAATATATGTGCATATGCAGACAGAAATACGACTATAAACACCCGTTTTCAAATTTTTATTCTAACATTTAATTCCTGATTTGAATTCCCAGTTCTCCCATTCCCACAAACATTTCTTCCTCTAATTACTTCAGCGACTTCACAGACCAGTGCGTGCAGTGCTTATATGGCTAAAAGACAAGGTTTGCCGCAAATATGCTTCTGAGTGAACGAAGCCTTATTAATGTAGATTATTTGAAATTACTGGAAGTATTTCTACTTTTTTACTAAACGTGGTAGAAAGTTAAGCTCTACTGGGCAGCATTAGCAAAAAAGAGGAAACAGAAAACGAAAAATTATGGGGTTGACCATTCTTACATACTTAACATGAGCGTGAATAGTGAATGCAGATTGCAGAGAGTGGGAAAATGGCCCTCTGGAGACACTTTATCCACACGTATAATTTATGAATATATATTTGACTTTTGCTTCTCTTCTCTCTTCTAGGAGACAAATTCAAGAGATAAACTGGCACAGGAAAAGTACCCAGACGAATGCTGGAGAGCAGCTGAAATTGTTGGAAAGTTCCTGGGTTGGCCTCGTTAGTAAAAATTATGAAATCGAACGTGCTTGCCTGCATATGGAAGCAAGGCAAGGAGAGAAAGATGCGGAGCGTGCTAGGGCAGCTGCTATGGCCGTTGATCACACTCCGATCGAAGAAATTCTAGAAAGACAATATCCAAAGTATGTGCCACCTACTCCTCGGGACTCATCTAATGATGCAGAGGTGAATGGAAACCAGAACCAGGAAAACAATGAAAATATGGAAGAGGAACAGTATCATAGTCGCTATCAAGATGAACAGCAAGATAGTCCGCCTCAGCCACCACCTCAGGAAATGAGTGATTCTCCCGATGGGGAAAGGCTGGAGCCCATGGAAGCTGACAATGATAAAGAAGATGATGAAGATGATGAGGAAATCGGACCACAGCCAGCTAGCAAGGACTAAAACGGAGTGTCTCCTATTGCCCCAAAGTAATGACTATATGTATGTATTAGAGCTACTCTTTTATTCACATCGGGATCGTTCCTTGCAAATTGCAAGGTTTTTATTTAATTTTTGCAATGGTAAAGTAAATATTCTGTTGACTTTCAGTTATCAGTTCAAATGTAAGTTAAGTAATTAATTAATTTGTAATAAA
Source organism: Acrocyrtus sp. NNG-2020 (assembly GCA_027744115.1). NCBI lineage: Eukaryota > Metazoa > Arthropoda > Collembola > Entomobryomorpha > Entomobryidae > Acrocyrtus > Acrocyrtus sp. NNG-2020. The sequence continues at coordinate 3,511 of JAHZND010005596.1, forward strand.
ACTAAAAGTACCAAACCAAACAAACTTACGATGAGATAATTTCGATTTATTTCAAGAATATTATTTTTATTACAATACTTTTCATTGCATTATTATTATTACTATATGTACCTTAAGATAATGTAGTAATGTAACACTTTTAAGTTTTACGAGGTTGAAGAATATATCGTAAAGAATCCATTTCTGAATAATTATATACTTCAGGAAGAGGAATACGAGTTACGTGCTGAGTCGCACACTATTACTTTACATTTACCATTAAAAACGTGAAGGGTTTACAGCGACAACATTTCATATATCGGCTGTTGATTGGACTAACTTTTGTGTTTAATTATTGTACTGTCAAGGAAGGGTAGGAGAACATCAAAGATAAAGAATCATCCGCCGATCCAGAAGTTTTGAAGTCGAATTATATCTACATAGTACTATATAGTATAGTATGTCGAACAATTTTACAGTGAAAGGAAAACACATACCAACATGTTTACTTGGACATTTTACATCCTAATTTCAGCTACGTTGATAATACTTTTATTTTAATGAATTTGGAAAATGCATTTACACAGTTTGTGTTCTTAAGTAAGTCGGTTCTTGCTGTTTCACTGTTCTTTGCTGTATTTTTTCAATCCCGTGTCGTCAAATATTAATATACCTAACCTTACCTGCATACAAACATTGTACGCTTATGCAAACTATGACTATATCTATTCTATTCAAGTCCAATTAATTACCAACTAAAACCGTATATATCTTTTGCAGTTTTTACATGCTTATGCTGATATTTCGTATGCCTATACCGATGATTTATTCTATCTTATCTTAATCGTAATTTAAGCAATGGAAAGGATGAAAAATATTTTCATGGGGAGATAATTTTTATTACAAAAATGGGGTGTGGGAAGCCAAGCCAGTGAACAGAACAGTCTTCTTCTGAAGTCGACTGATGTATTACCTTTTGACAAACATTAGATTATAATTTCCTGACATGTCCCTAGTAATGAAAATGAATGAATACTTCAGGTGAAACTTCAACTTCATATGCACGATATTCTGAAATTTACGATAAGACAACTTCCAATTTTAAACTTCAGTAAAATGACACCTATCCTCTAATCTTCACAGCGCAGCTCTGTCTAGTGAAGTCGACATATTTCAAGCAATTTTCTTTCCACTGCTAGAACTAGAAAGTTAAACTCAACGGACATTACTAGGTTCTTGAGATAAGCTGGGATATGAAAAGGTGCAAGATAAGTGTACCTACTCTTTATTACTACGGCTGAAAATCCAAGTAAAAAACGATCCAAACTATAGACGGTCTCTCCAACGTTTTCAATTTTAGATGGGTTAGCATTGCAAACGCAACATTTTATTGAAGCACATGTAAACTGTAAATCTGCAAATAGCAGAGCAGGAGCATAATTTTTTATGTAATTTTAACGACTTCATTAGTCAGATGTTAGCTGCTGCTGACTCCTCTGCTCTTTATTCTCCAACTCCAAATAATGAATTCGATCTTTGTGGAGTTTCAGCTGCATCGAGTGCCGTTCCATAATGGCCATAATCTGCTCTTCCATTTTCCGAATTCGTGACTGGTACTTCTTCTTCACAGCCTCCAAAGTTTCAATCAAGATTCCATTAGCCCGTTTGAGTTCACTAATCATCTCATGATTTTGTTTTTCCCTCATTTTCGAGTTATGCGTGACTTTCTCCAGGGCTGTGGCGAGCTCCTTGATCCTCTTCTTGAGAACTTGCTCCCTCTCCAAAGGATTCGTTCCTGGGCTAGCTGTGGATGAATTCGCATTCCCATCGGGACCGAGTTGTTGCTGATTCTGATTCACCTTTTGTACCGTCAATGAGTCTGGCCACGAAAGTAAAAGAGATGTCATGTCAAACATCCATACGTTGCGTTTATAGATTATACAACGAAATACTAAGTCGACGCAATTTACTCAGAGAAACCAAGAAAATTCATTAAATATTGTCTCCAATTAGCAATTACTACTATTACTAGTACTACTACCGATAAAGTCAACATACCCAAACAGGAATTCTGATAATCCAGGATTTCTGACTTGAGATAATTAATTCGAGCTTTGTAGGCTTCCTCTTGAGTTTCATGACTCTGGAGACGAAGTTCCAGAGAAGTTTTCTCTTTCTCGAGAAGGAAAAGTTGAGCACGCAGCTCTGCCCGCTCCTCTCTCATAGCCATCAACTCTTGCATGAGGACAGCAGTCTCCAGATCTAACTTCCGGGCTTCAAGGATATCACATGGACTAGGCGGTTTGGAGGGATAGAGGGATTCCAAACTCCAGCTTTCCACTTCCGTCACCGTCTGTTTTACGCCTTCTCGCTCAGTTTTCAAAGTGATAATTAGATCTCGTATACGGGACTCTTCATTCTTCATGAGATCCCCCCCTTGGCGGCTTCCTGGCTGAGTTGGACTTCCGTTACTTGTGTCACCCAGGCTGGATGCGGAACTGTAATTAATCATAGAAAGGAGAAAGCGGATTAGTTATTTCCACCCTCTTTATCAAAGTTCTTTCTTCTTTTATTTTCCTGGTACCAAGATTCTATTATTCAACATGTACATTTTTCTCAGAATAGGTAGGTAATATCGCATTTCTGCAAGCGTTTCTACTTTTCGCATTACCTATCCGATACTAACCTGCCAACCTGCCTATTCTCGTTGACACTTTTTAGTGGGTGAATTTCGAGACAGTTCATTAGCTCGTAGTTTTAATATTCCTTAATGAGATACAATTAATGCTGTATGTTCCTGCTCATTGTTAATTTCACTCATCCTTTAACTTTAACTATCTATAACTCAAGCGTAAATTTTCGTCAAAACCATTCATTCATCCCAAAAATCTCATGTTGCATTCTAATTCCACCCACTTCTTAAAGAAGAAAAGGGGCGATATGAAACTTCACAGAAGAAACGTTATCTACTCTATCTTTCGATTAAAACGACATGTGAAACTGCTAATTTCTTACAAGTTAACTGTAGTACTTTCTTACATGTACATACTTACATACCTAACATGCTTAAGTACCTAATTATTTTCCCGGTACAATGATACGAGATCTCTTCTGCGCTTTTCTCCTACAGTAAAAGTTAACTTCATTTTTAATTATGAAGTTCTTACAGAAAGTGTTGAAACACAAATGCGGCATGCAGGTCATGTGTGCATATCTATATACCTAGGTTGAGTACCTAAGCTGAAAATAGGCTGCAAGAACTTCAGATTAGAAAAACATACATTTTGCGGAAATAATGATTCGTGCGAAGCACAATAAGTGTTTTACTTTAACAATAGCAGTTGCTGTACGTCTGTGCGACATTTTCCAACTGTATATATACATTTCAACTGCGTTTCTCGAAAAAAAGAGTAAGAAAACTAATGCAATTTTTCGCGAAGATGTTGGCCTTCGTATGAATTGGGAAACTTTCCTGCCTTTTCCTAATAAAAAAATCCTCTCTTGAAGCTGTCGCAGTAGCAAATTCCTCTTCAACGGTGGAAGTTGACTGCTGTAAAGAGATCAGAACAAAATTGCATACCTACCCCTACCCATATTTTATTAATGAAACTTTTTAGTAAGTTTTGAAGTCCAATTAAAGGCTGGAACAGGCTCCAACAAAGGAATTCTCAAGTTAAGCGAAACCCAAAGTCCGAGTCTGACTCACTTTTGCAAACAAGGCAACTTCACCTGAAGTGGTGAAAACTTTTCTTCGTTGGTTTCTCGCTACACTTCAACTACATTATGCTTAAACTTCATCATTAATTTTACACGTGTCCCAGTTTAAATGCACGTAATTAAATTCATACACCAAAAAAATTCATTTTAGCTGAAGAAACAATTTTAAAACTTTTCCGGTATCGAAAATAGGGCGTGCAAGGTACATATAGTGCAGTTATTGTGACTGCTGCGATTCCACGAGAAGCAAGTCTGTCATCTCATGTACTACTTTTAAGTAGGTGCCTATAACGTCAACGCCAACTTCAGAACGGAAAGCCCAGAGCAGAGCACTTCAGCTCTCCCATTCTTTTTAGAAAGTAAACTCATCCTATAAAATCGCTCGTTTAAACTGTTTTATTGTCTCTGGAGAATATAGTAATGTTTGTAAAGTGTAATCCAAATTCACATTCTCGGCCCAGTTATGGCTCCACTTCCCATAAGAAAATTGAAAGTGTCCCTTCTCCATGTCCCTACTCAGTGCTCCTTTCAGATTAATTACTCGCCATGTCGCTACTACATCCTTGTCGTTATACACTGATACAGAGTAAAGCAGAAAACTGTTGTCAGCGGAAATTATATTCTAAGCAAACAAGTCAGTCAGTGAACAGAAACCTGTAAACCTGTGCTTTCACTTTATGGCCATCAACTAGGGAAATGGATAATGGACAAAATATCAATTCAAGTGCTCTACTTTCATTTTCTGTATGGATATGGACTGGTTTGCCATCAGTACATTAGCAAACGCAAAAGCACTTAACATTTCTTCCATCGCCTCCATTTTGTTACATCCAACTTCCTACGTACATTTCCTTACTTGGTATTTCCACTTAACTCAAATATGGATGGTTTCACTAAAAGTTCACATTCCAAATTGTTTCTCGAGCTTTCACATAGTGCCTTTCAATAAGCATGCATTGAAGATTACTCGTGTAAAATGAGTTGGCTATAAGTTAATTTGCTTGTTAATATGTCATCCAAATGGATTTTGACATGTAAAAATTTTTCATCCCATCACGCAATTCACTGGCAGGTATTTAATTAAAATTGAGCATTCATATTTTATCTTTTAGCAATACGTTGAAAGCTTTAAAACAATGCTCGCAATTTTCCATTTCACACAAGAACTTGCTTCATTCAACGCCTTCTACACAGGAAAGTGAACGTCACGTAACCGTCATAATGTCAAGTTGTAAAATTGTGTAGTTCTTTGTGATAAATGGCGAAAGTAAATTGAGCGACATTTTCACAACAACGCCCACGACCGAAAATGCAAACCCTTTTATTTTATTTATTGCTGAATATTTACATCCCATTTGCTGGGAAAATGTGCTGGAAGCTGTATTTATTTTTAGAGCTAAAACTACTTTTAAAAATATGCGCAACATTACCACAGGCAGACAATATAGAGAGGAAACTTCCCATCAGCTTTCTTTCATCTCTCATCCATCATCTTCGCACATCATTATCATGCCCATTTCTCAAAATCAAAATTTTCGAGGGAGAAAAAGTTATTTATGAAAATTTCGGAATTTCAATAAAACCCCAAGTCAAGCCGCAAACCTCATTCCATCCACATTTCAGCAGGGAATATTTTTTCCCGAAGAACAAGAGTTCCCTCTTAAACTTTAGGAGTGGATAAAGAAAAGTAGGCAAAATGACTTTGAATAAAAAGCACTCAAGAGTTTCGCAACCGCCTCCAACCAATTTTTCCCCGCAACACTCCCAGCAATAGGAACTGTGGGAAAATGAGCAGGCTGACAAAGACAAAATATTTTCCAGTAACAGGTACTCCCTCCCTTCCCTCCCCTCCAGTTACTATCTTTACACATGTCATACTTTCCCAACTTACTAGATTTTACGTGGAAAATAAGATTTCATGTATGTATAATGTGTGCATTCGTAGTAGCACTCCGGGAAAAAACCAGGGAAAGAACACGGGAAAAGAATACCGGGAACGCGAGAATGGAATAAAAATCTTATGAATTATTCATGCGTTTTTTCCGTCAAGCCGTATTCACGAGGCTTTCCTGTGCACACACATAAACAGTGCATCAGTCCTGGATGATAGCGAGAATGATGATAAAATACAACAATGGCAAGTTAAAAAGTCGTCTTTTACACAGATTCTACAAGAAGCGTTACTTGATCATTCCCCAGCTTGTACACGCTCGCTATCAAGTACCTAGCATAAATATCCTATCCAAGATTGCCGTTCTGTGTCCTCCTTATCTTTTACCTGGACTAAACGAACTAAATCTCAAAAGCAGCGTCTGTCTGCTTTACATAAAGAAAGCTGGAAATTTAGTATGTATTTAGTTACGCTATATTGTGAGTGCGCCATGCGTCACAAATCAAATCATCCTTTGTCCCTATGTATGTAGCTCAGATGTTTTTAGCGTTTCGTGTAATTTGTACAACTTCTCACCTAACGAAGCATAAAACTGGAACACTCTGCTATACACACCTCCTCCCACAGTTCCGTACAGTGTGGGATTATAGAGTAAAAGATAGAAAATTCTCAACCTACAAAAATATGATCGAGATAAAGTACCTAACAGACACCTAACCGTGCTGCGAACATCATTTTCATCTCCACGTACCAGAAATGCCTACTTGGAAACCAAAAATTTCCAAATCAATACACGACCTGGAAAATATGTGAAAACAAGTGGGGAAATACTTCTATCTTGTATTTGGAACGTTGCATATTTTCATAGTCGGATTTTATTCGCAAAACTGTGCCGTATCTGTCTTTCACTGATAAGTGGATATAGGCTCTTACAAAAGGCTGAAATTTACATTATTCGTTCTCTACCTCAACTCTCGTCACAGTTTTCCCCTCAAATCGTATCTGCTTTCCTTATTTCACGCTCACTTCCTGGCACACTTGAATGAAACCGCTGTAATGAACTTTTACTAGAGTCTTCAATCCTTCATGGAAATGATCCTGGAGTGTCTTTTATCTTATAATATTCAGAAAAGCTATTTACAAATACTATATGTATCTATTTCCAACTGTCTCCTGACGAGAGCTCCTTTCTCGATTTCCTGAGCAATCCAAAAAAGCACATTCATAACTGTGCTTCCGTATTAAATCTTACGAAACTATTCATACTTTTGCAAAATAACAAAAACTAGGATGTTCCTATTTATCTGTCAAAAAAAGTATTTCAAACTCTTTCATCTCCCTTTTTGTGCTATTTCGAAAAAGTCTGCAATTGGTGATAGGCTCCTTTCTCTGTGCCAGCCCTCCCGCCAAATTCACTGACAATCGAACAATTCTGCCTTCATTTCGAAAACAAAAACAGCTTTCTTTCGCTGAAATACTTTTGAAAAAACTTTTCTCTAAAGAAAGAACTCTCCTTTCATCATAACTTTCTTTTCTTTCTTTCAAAACAATAAATTCCCTTTCCAATTTGCTCACCACCACACCTTCCTACTCATCCTACAAATCAAAGGCAATAAGTAATACTGAGAAATCCTACTCACTCAGCAGCAAATAGGCAGGGAGGTCGACCAGCAATTGCATTTTTATATTAACTTGACATTTCGCCCATCCACTAACTTTCACAAACAACAAAAGTCGCTTTCATCAACGGAAACACCCAAACTTCGCAATTCATTTCATTGTCTTTCCCCACTCCATTCATTTCATTTAGCCACCACACAGCAAATGGAGTGGGGAAGGCGGATATTGCAGAAACTGGGTGAATTGTGTTTAAGTAAATTCATTGGAATGGCATAAAGCACTCCTGCACCTTCACTCTAATCGATGTATGCCAGAGAAGGAGGGGAAAGTGGGCTTCTACAAAGCAGCAATAATTTTTTTCTCCTGACATCCCATCTCCATTTATTTCTCCCAACCTGTGCCTTTGCCAGCCACCAACACAGGTAATTATCAGGGAACAATGCGCCACTTCCTTTCTCTCCTTTCCTTTCACTAAAGCCATTAAGGAGTGGTGGCTCCACTACAGTTACCCATTCGGTAAAATGATATGAAAGCTACTTTTTCTCCAATCTCTAGTCCCCAGCATAGGGAACACTGACGACAGGACGGAAACTGGAAACATTACCTTTTCTTTGCAGACGCCAATAACACTTAGCGAGAGAAAGCACTGCCACTGCTTGAGAAATCTTAAGAAATGGGAATGGAACGAAACAGAAGCAACACTACTTTCTAGTGGTTGGTGCAGATAACAATTTTCTCAAAAATGTATGCATTTGATCACTGCAAAACTAAAATGAATGTGAAAGGTGTCAGTTCCAGTGAGAATTAGCGTTAGCACATCTTAGTCCAAACTACAAACACATCAACCTTTTATCAAGGCAGCACTGTAGAAAAAAAACTTTCCTGTATCAAAATAAATGGGCTGACAGCAGCCCTTGGAATATAATTTTTAGCGCCTGGTGTGGACCTCCAAATAAACCGAATTTGATTCCAGGGATGCCCTTGCAAATAGTAAAATTGGAGTTCTCAAGGCCACCCATTTCTAATAGTAGATAAAAAACCAAGACAGTCACAAGATTGCAAGGTGGCATTTGCAATTGGATGAGCCTGATGAAAATATGTTGGAATCATATCATATTCCACTTTACCATATTCTTTTTGCTGTGAAGGTGAAGTCAGAAACTATCATAAATACTTCGCCTGGAAGAAAACTAAGCAAACTTGGGCGCATCTTGGAGGGCGAACCATACCTGGCTACATGTACATACGAGATATGGCATTCTTGTCATTTGAGCTGAACGAACGACAATGTGTGAGACGTGCTCACTGAGGAATGCACCCGAGAATAGAAATGACCTTTTTGACACGTTTTCAAAAAATAAATGGTCCATATTCTTATAAGTATGGTTTTGACTTTTCAGCTTCGTTTCGCCAGCTCCACCTGCCTCACTGAATAAAAAGGAGTCAAGTCCAATATGGAATATTTCACTAGTTCCACATAGGTCAAGTGGAACTTACATATGTGGAAGTGAAGTAAATGAGGAGAAAAAGTTTGTTTCCAAACTTGACACAGATTTGACCTCCGCCGAAAACCGTGGACATATGGCATCTTTCCCACTATAATTGGTTTGGTTGGGGCGAAGTAGACATAACTTAGTTGACAGGCTAGACCTGTAGTAGCTGGAAACAAAAGACTGGATAAAGTTTTCTTTTATTAAACCGCTCAACAATAAATATCCGAGACATGGTGAAATTCTTTCCCTTGTAGCGGAACAAAAGTAGTTTTGTCCTCTCCGCTCTCGAAATCAGTCACATTCCATCAAAACTATTTCCATTTTTCTCTTTTCCGGATAAGGTTTTTTTGTTCGTTCGGGGAGAATTGAATAGTAAAATAGCAAAAGGGGAAAAGGAATTTCTTCCTTTTTTACCTAGTTCATTTATACCAGGAAAACCATGAAGGAAATGAGTAGGCTTTCTCCCGTCTCTATTTTCCCAGACTATTAGTCTTTCATATCATTTCCCTTTATATCCTTGAAAGTGAAAGGCAGATATGCGATACGGCTCCTTTCTTTCCTACTCCATTAAGATGCAGCCATGACTGTGCCCACTCCCTGGAGATTTCACCTGTCACTTTCCAGCCAGTCTCATTCACGTTTATCTGGAGACTACATCTCTACCTACGTCTTTCTTATTCGACACCAAGCTTTTTTTTGCTCATTTCATTCATCATCATATAGAATCCCTTTTACATGACGTGGCTACGATAAAAACTTGTACTTTTTCCATTTTAAATGGTAATAGAGCCTTGGAGCACTTTTACATGATAAATTCTGCAAAATAATGAATCAATGAAATAGTAGTGCCATTGTCTTTTACTGCAACTCCCCATTTCAGCCCAAACTTTAACCAAATTTAATTTATAGTAAAAAGAAATCCGTAAAAATCTAATTTTCAGAAGGTTGGCGGGATGGAGCTCCGACTACTTTTTACCCATACAGAGTCCCGAAGTGCTTCCCTTTCCTGTCATCTTTTATTATAAAAATGGATTTGCATTTATTCATTACAAAAGTGGCTATTAAGTAAGCGCAGCACAGTGAGTATTATGTTCATGTCTATTCCACTTTTTTACTACATTTTTATGGAATTTGCGTGGTGTACAGAATTTTTCATTTCGTCCCGCAGCGGCGCCATCCTATCATATACATGCATGCAGCGGGAAAAATGATTTCCAAGAGAATACAATATTCCGTGAAAGCGCTCATTATTCCTGGAAAAATGATTAAAAGCTAAGAAGTGCACGGAGATCATTTTTACAGTTTATCTTCCTCCTTCATTCTCTTCTCCCATTTCCCTTTCGTCTCTCCAAAACATTACTGAGAAAAAATAGGAACGGGGTGAACGGTAATGGCCCATTTTTTATGAATGAATGCCCCGTGCATTGTTCATAATAGGATGTAATTACCATCCATAACGCAGACGAGGAAGATTAATAATATGGATGAAAACGGGGAAAGTGGTAGTTCATAGCTCATTTCATGTCGTATCATATTATCATTATCTCCCTTTTTTATGATCCGATATGAAAGGAGAAAAAAGTGAAAGCGTGAGATCGGATGATGGCCCGGCATGGGAAGTAGATTCAGCGCTCCTTTTTAGCGTTCGCCATTTCGCCAAGTAAAAGTAAATTGCTTTTTGGGCTATTCTCTAAATGTGTGGGAGGTCTGCATGATCCCAAAAATATGCTGAGTTTACAAACTTTTTAAAATGAACTGTACCAAACTCCCTCTTTAATGCTCAGTTAATTTTAAATTAAAGATTTTAGGTAGCTTTTTTACCCATAAAAATACTCAATTCTTAAAAATGCTGTTTTGCATTACTGCCAGACCAGCTTTTAACAAAATAATAGAATAGGTTCCTGTGCAATAATAGAACAATCGTTGGGGAAAACTCTTTATTTAGGTTTGAGTTGGGTATAATCGAAGGGAGCGGGGGAAAATGATTTTTTTAGCTTTTCGCAAAAATGCACCCACCGAGATTCCATTATGTATATGGAGCAGCGTGAATCGTTAAAGTGAAAAGGAAATGAGGTTTCCTGCTATCTGCGTCAGTAATAATAATTTGCGGGCGGAAGGACAGGAGAAAACCAGTAGTTTTATATGATTGTTAATAATGCTGCTTAACTGCCTGCAAGCATTTTATGAAAGTGGATCTGTGGATTTTATAGTTGTTTCATAGCTATATAGGCCTGATCGCAACTGGAGGTGGCGATTTACACTGACAAGGAAGTAAAGTGCTGCACCAACCTGAGAGTCTGACTGCATGAAGAGCCCTCCTCCCATGGCAGTGGCTGGGCAGGCTGCCCATGAGAGTTGTGATGATGGTGATGTGGATAAGAGTTACGGTGATGATGATCCCCACCACTCCCTGGAAGAATAACCATACTATTGTTGTTTTCTGACCCTGGAGAATCCATCATGAAACGGGAGAGTAGGACGCGTGCTGCATTCTCCGCAGTTAGCCGGTTCTCATTAGCCCTCTCAATCAGTGCCCTTACGTCCATCTCCTCCTGAGAAGTATACTGTGCAATTGGAGAGGAAGTGGTGGTAGTAGTTGTCGTCGCAGCTACAATCAGTGTCGCCGTTGTAGTCGTTGTGGTGGAGCCATTTGTAATATTGGAAGGCGGGAGGTGGGACGACGTGGGAACTGATGTTTTGAAGTGTTCTCCAGTTGGAGAGTTATCATTACTATTGTTATTGTTCCCAGAGCTGGCATTACCACCGGCAGAGTTAATAACTGAACTAGATTGGAGGTTTTGGATGGCATTGGAAGGTGGAGTTGGTGACTGGGAGGGTGATGAAAGAGCACTGTTGAAACTTGCCGATTTTTCTGTAAGCCCCAAAGCATTAGTATCCTCTGGAGTCTCATGTGGTGGGGAATTAGCACCAATTCCAGTGGCACGAAGATTGGCTAGAAGTTGACCCAGCTCGCTCTCAAGAAGAGCCACCAGTATATCGTAAGCTTCGATTGTGTGGTCACTGCAAAAAATTCCCAAGAAGAAAGTTCATTAAATATTACATTTATTTTTATTCATAACATTTTAGGGCACTATACACACTTTTGTCTCTCTCTCTCCTAATTAACCACGCACTTCGTCTCCCTCCCCTCTGAACATTATTAACTATGACACTGACAAATTAAGTTCTCTGATAATTTTATCAGTAAAACACCAACGCACCATACCACCCACGTTCCCATACGTGTAGCTGCTCTCATTTATTATTAGCCAAACAAAACCGTACAGAAAACAAAGGACTCACCGTGTAATTTATATTCCAACCCCGATTTTCATTTACCACTAAATCCTGGTTTACGCTCCCATACTACTTTTAGCCTATAATTATAATTCAGCACTTATATCCAACAAGCACCAACCTATAAATGACAAATGTGCCAGTATACACCACTCCACTCTTAGCAGACTATACAGGAATGAATGAAGTTATGCCACCGGCTCTCATTGTCAGGCAGATTTGGGTCGGCTGGCATGAAAATCATTTACAGAAAAATCCTCGTCCATAAAACTCCCACGTTAATTCTCTCCCCTTTCAAAATAAAATCGTTAAAGTGCACTCCAATGGGATCTTAATTCCCCTCCTTGTTTTACTATTAAATCTGTCACACTCTCCCGATTTATATTTACTTTTTCCATTTTTATTATCCCATATCTCTCTCTCCTAAGAAC
>JAHZND010005597.1:0-16059 GCA_027744115.1 Acrocyrtus sp. NNG-2020
TTGTTTATGAGTCTGAAGCGAAACCCGCAACAAAATCAGATGCTCTTCATAACCGTATACTAACGGAAATTCAGCAAGGAGTGAAGCTAAAGAAAGTTCACTGCAATGATCGAAGTAGGCCAAATCTGATGGGCCTGCGGGTTCGTCGACAAAGTAGTGTGATGGAAGATAGTGCGGAGCCATTGGCTCACTTAATGGAACCAGTCGAAGAATTGTCATTTTTAGATGTGGACGACCTCCGAGATGAGCTTCAGTCCTCGAAACAAATGCTTCAAACTGAAATAGATTCAAAGAAGTGCCTAGAAAGAAAAACGCGAGACCAGAAATGCCAGATAATAGCAATGGAAGCGGAAATTGAAACTTTGAAGGCAAAACTCGGACTGATTCCAGAGGAGGATGTAACCATGCTGGCTAAAAACTTAGAAAAAAGCGATTCAAAGACATTTAAACATTTAAAGAAGTCTAATTCCGCTTTATGGAAATCTCCTTCTGTTGTTGGTATCAAAAAGTCAAAATCGGGGCTCGCAAAGGATATCCAGCTACCCAAGAAGAGTCCTTCTGGAGCTACCGTTAGTAAAGTGGAGCCTGAAGACGAACTCGTAGAAATGAATGAAATGGAAGAAGAGATTGTATCGCTAAAAGATGCGGTGCAACACGCTACCAAGCAGAAGGAGGAAATGGAGGCAAAGTACAATGAAGTCATGAGCAAGCTCCAGAGCATTCAAAACAACTTTGAGGACTCGGAGAAAAATAGGATTGAGCTAGAGCAAAAACTTGAAAAGCTGGAGTCCCTGCAAGATAAGAGTCGTCCCGCTCCAAGGGACATTCAAACTGCGGAACGTACTACTCAAACGGAAGAACAAATTTTGGAGAAAACGGCCTCCCTATCCAGGCAGCAATCTGAAGCGAGCGGCGCCTATGATTCTGAAGAGGAAACTGAAGAATCGGATGTTGAAGTTGATGAGGAGACAGTTTTGAAGAAAAAGCAGGAGCGAGATCTGAAGCTATGGGAGAACAAAGTTAAAAGTATAAAAGATAAGCAGCATAGCAGTAGGCTGGAAAGGCGAAATTTGAAAAATTTGCAAAAGAAGCTCGAAGGGGAGTTGAAGGAGGCTAACAAGCGTCATGGAAAGAGTCCGAGTCGAGTTCTGATGACGACGACGACCAGTCATCTGAGGAGGATGACGAGAATGCATCGTATGATGACCGCCTTGCTGTCTTTGGGAAGAGAGTTAAGCGACGGGAGAACGTGCTAAATGCACTCCGCAAAGGGAACTACTTACTCCGAGCTAATATCGACAGGCTCAAGGATGACTTGGAAGAGGCTAGAATTGGATATCACGACCTGGAACATGAGCTTAACGCTGTGTTGGACGAGACTTAAAAATTTCTATAAATTTTTTTTGCATGATGCATGGCATTAATAAAAACAATATTGATATTCAGTTGTTTTATCCTTTTAAAAATAAAGTTTTGTCAATGTAAGTAAAGATAAGAAAAAGAAAAAGAGGAAAAAAATTCTCGTAGACTCCATTAAACCTTTCGCTGGCGTCATCCGTTTCCTTATATAAGTACGACGTAAAATGGTTGTGAAAAACTCCATTTTCTGTAAAGAATTATGTGACGGTGTTGGATCCAAATGAAGGCAGTTATTACTCCCTGGAGCCACTTCCAGCGTTGCATTATTAGCGAGAAACGGCCAGGTAATATATTACAATTGTGCCTTTTACGGCAATCCAAAATGGTAACAACGACATCATTAGATTGTGTGCGGAGCTCTAAAGGAAAAAAAGGAAATTACTTCTTTTGTGTACACAAAACGTACATCTCTCTTCTGATGGCAACTGCAAGTCAAGCTGGCTCTTATGCAATCTGATCCTTGCAAGTATTTTTACTTATTTTAGGCGTATCGTGATGCAACAACTAAACTAACTGCACAGGTTAATGAATGCGAGAGGATATTACAATAATTCTATTTTTTCTTGTTGCCAACAATAACAATAAATTTGTGCATGATTGCTGTAGGGAAGAGAAGCAGCGGTCTTCATAACAGTCTGACGCATGACTCTCGCGAAGGATTATTGCCCTTCATATCTAGGTATCTAATTTAGTGTGAACTGAATATATTTTATACGGAAAAGGGAAAGTGCATTGGTAAACTTAAAGTTAATGCTCATTTTTATATCTTCTCCAGCCATTTTAAAATCCAGAGTGCATGAACATTATACTAGTACCATGAGCGTAGCCATCTTCATTAGCACGCTCACAAAATAGTGTTTCCTCTTCGTCCTCACTCTTTAAATTTGGTATGCAAAATTAAAAATTCCTTGCCATGTGAGAACGCACACCTTAATAATACGCACGTAATTTTACGAAAACTCTAACTTAAGTGGGAAGCTTTACTGTAAAAATACCACCAAGACCAGCTACATTCAACAATACAATTGTTAAAGGCATTGCATCCATACACTGTCTCCAAGACAATGTCTGTCATCACACATTTCAGTTGTTATTTCAAATCACAAAAATTCTTCAAGTTTCACATTAGACGGGAGATTGCGGAGCCTTATCTGGACAGTATGCCTCCAAAAAATGCTGACAATGTTTTCACTAAAAATCTCCAAGGCAGTTCTACCCAAAAATGATTTTTTTTACTCGGATGCGCTCACTCTCAGCCTTACTCCTTTGGGTTTATTAAATGGTGCTGGTAATGAACAAGGCTTAGCTTTATATTTTTTATTTACATGCGTAAGCCTTCTACTGCTACTGTGCATTTCATCAGTGAAATGTTTTTTTTTCTCCGGTAGCAATCTCCAGTGTGTACATTAATAGCTTTTTTATTTATTCTTCACGTCGGGCATGTCTTTTTTTAGAGAGATAACAATAGAGTCTTCACCACCCGTTTTATTTTCATTTCTTGAAAGTCTTGTCTTCCTCGTTCACTTCGTGGACGCCGTGATCGTCTAAGATTGAAAAGCGAAAAGATTGAGTGGTGTGGTGTGGTGGTGGCGAGAGAAGATGAGATATTTTTTTTGGAAGGGTAACTCGGTAGCTAAAATGTATAAAAAAGAAAATATTGTGTAAGGTACCTTAAAAAAAATCTTAAATTTTGGCTTCCAAGTCACTATCTACTCTCTCAGCTCTCCTGCCTCAAATTTATTCAGGAGAAGGAAAAATTGGTTATTGTTATTGTTTAGCGAGCTGACGGATATTATGAATGTGTATTTTATACAAATGCACCGAGTATGCGAGGGAGATGATGTTGTTCAAAAAAAATATGTATTAGTGCCATGCACTACTTCATCCATGTAATTTACCCCTTGAATTGCTTCCCTAATCAGTTTTTTTAATATTCTATTGCGTTTTGTGCATGCTCCTCAAGTTGTTTTTCTTTTCCAGTGCAGCTACCGTGATACGCAGTTTTGAGGGACGACAAGATGAAACAAGTTGAAGAAGAAAAAGGACCATGTCCATTCCCATTCTTTCAGTTAAAGTAGGCAATTCTTAATGCAAGAAACGGAGAAGGGTGATAAGAAATGAGTGAGTCAGGTTTCTTCCTCTGCCGCTGCTATATACTATTTAGAATGATGATGAGTGTGTCTTTCAAGCCAAAAAAAATCCAATGAACTTTTTAGAGATGAAGATGACGAGAAAACGAAAGCATCTTATGTAGAAAAATCTAAAACAGCTAGCAGCTAGTGAGAGAGCATCTTTTATTTTATTTTTATTATTCGCCTTTTTTGTTGTCGAAGATGAGCCCGCTCCGCCTGTTCGTTTCTCATTTACCTATTATTATTACATAACACAATTGAGCTACCGGATTACCCCTCCACTAGAGCTACGAGTAAATAAAAAAAATATATGAGGGCTTGTATATCCGTGACATGCACGGAATACATAGAAGCTACAATCAACCACAAAAAATATATTTTTATTCTTATATACATCTACCGCGAGATGAATCATGAGCTACACTTGTTAAAATGCACTTTTTAAAAGATGCAGCAAACCTGTCCAGAAGAATATCATTGGTCAAGGTAATTTAACCTGTAAGAGCATCAAAACTATCAAAAGTGATATATCTTTTTTTACTCTCTGCTCATTATTTCATACTCTATGGGAAAAAATTGAGAGGGCACTTACTCAAAAAAAAGATAACTGTGTATATTGTTAGTCGTCGCGCGACATTTGAATAATTTTTTCTCGTTAAATGTTAATATTGCTTTTGTACAGTAGTGATTTATTTAGCGAGTGACGTGGACGTGAAAAGAGAACATTTTTTAGCAAGTGGGTAGGAATACTTTGTCGATAACAAAGAGCAGGACTTGGCTGTGCTTTTGACGTTTAATTATTGTCATAATTTATGAATATGCTACTGCAATTACTCTCGTATGCAAGGGGATTTATTAAATTGTAATTTTCTCTGTGCCTCAGCTCCACCATTGACCACTCCCATCGGAGAGCAATCTTCTTCTTAAAATGGTACTTTAGGCATATTCTTAAAAGTACATTAGTCCGGGAAGCCACAGACGTTTTTCAGTGCTTTAATTTTCCATTTCCAGTAGCTCCAGATTGAAATCGGGTAGAATCCAGAAGGCTTTCATTAAAAATTGGTTTAGGGTTGGTGTGGTTGTGCTAGGTTGTGGGAAAAAACGCGGGAGGAGAGAAAAAAATAATATTTTTTTTCTAATCATTCAACTCTGCAAGTGCTACCTGGCTTTAGCTTTTGAGCTGGTGGGGACTTGCTGAGTGCGAGTGTAATAATGAGATTCCCATCATATCTACCTAATTCCCAAATGTGAAAGGGTTTTCTTTTCTTTTAATGAGCTTTGGAGAGGAAGCTGAAAAGTGTTTAAGACAAAAGATAAAAATCATTTAGGCTAGGTTAGGGTTTTTAAGCTGCACAGTAATGCTTTTCTTACATGAAAAGCAAAATTTTCGTTTTATTAGGTCATGGTTTCCATTCTTTGGTGGGTATTGGGCGAGCTCCCGCCAAAAAAAAATAATCCTTTTTTGGGGGTGGACCCCGCGGAAATTTATGACATAGGAAATGATTAAAAGGGAACTAGTTAGTCATTAACTGAATAATTAACAGATGTTCGATTTTCCCTCTTTCACGTGCCCTTCAACAATCCCTTCTCCAAAATGAGGAGAACAATCGTGCCTGATTAGGTTACACTCAAGGAAAATAAAATCAGTCTCCCTTTTTCTCCCAGCTTAACAATATTTTTTTTAGCGATTTAACAGATTTATCTGTAGAAGCTCATTTTTTCCTACTTTCAATTAAAACTTCATTACCCACCCAAGCACTTCAAGGGACGACAGCACTTCAACCGAGATTCATTTTCTCTCCTTCTTTTATTACCCTCGACTGCAGTTAGTAGAAAGTAAAAATACATTAAATTTTACGAGCCCAACAGCAACGTAAAGAAAAAATTACGTGAAAATTAGAACAAAACCCTGATCCTTTCATCTGTAAAACAAAAAAAAAGCCGAGCAAAACACACTAAAAATAAAGAAGCTTCCGTTGATTTCCATTACGCAACCCCTGCCAAGCCATCCCAATCAGACCCTGGAAAATCCCTACTGATGGACTCAATGAAGCAGCAGAAGGAGAAGAAAAAAAAATCGAAATTGGAGAGAAAAGGGAGCACATGACACAACATTATCATCATCACTAACAAATAATAATGGGAGTACAAGCCTTTCCTCTTCATCTGCTGGCGTTTTTTTTTCATGCAATCTCCGTATAAAAGTGAAAAAAAGGTTTTTTTTCTTCTGTTATTTCCCCTGCTACTTTATTTTTGTGTGGGACGATGATGACGAACAATTGAGATGGGTACGCACACAGTAGCAGAGGGAAAATGGGATGGCAGCATGCACACTGCAGCTGCTCACTTCTTACCTTCACTGGAGCACTCTCCATGTCCAGTAGCATTTTCCTTTTCACTTTGAATTTTCAGTCCAGGGGATGTGATGATGTAAAAAAAAGTTTCTTTTTTGTGCTCTCTGCAAGAGTCCCTTGAAATATCAGTTGTAGTAAAAGAAAATCATTTTTATAGAAAAATAATCTATCGATTTATATCGGTAATGCAGTTGTGCTTTAGGTCCCTACTACTACGCACTGGCACTGAGGAATAGAAAAAGGGTCGTATTTTCGACACTGCTACTAGAATACTCCTTTTTTCCTACGCAGAGCTGATGTAACTTTTGCTTTTAAAAAACAATTAAAACAATCTGCTACATCTCCAGAGAGATTTTCGTTTGCTCTAACTTGAGGTGTGCAACTGTAGCAAAAAAAGGTTTCTCCTACTTTAAAATGTGACTGGCTGTTGGAAAAAAAAGTGAGGGCAGTCATCTGCAAGATGTTGTTAAAAAGGAAGGAGAAGGAACGGATGGTGGTGATTATGAAGAACATCAACATTATCAAATCAAACTGCTAATAACCTCCAGGCCAGATGCGTGGAGACAAAGGGTCTGGACTAAAAACTTGAAGTTTCCTCTTCTCAGCTTTCTTTAAGACTTTACTGAAAAAAATGAGATTCAAGGCACACAAGAGTTTGGGAGATTGGCGGGAAAAAGTCCTTGGAAGGGATTGACCCTTTTTCTCTTTCTTTTTTTTCACCCTGTATCATCCCTAGTAAAAAAAATAATACTTCAATCTGGCTCTCGGGGTAATTGGGAAATGGAAGAAAAAAAGGAAGAGTCTTCTTCTTCTTCTCCCTGCTCACTTCCTTTGGAGGAAGGTTATGGTTATACAGCTCATTGGATAGAGAAGAGGGAAAAAAAGATTTTTTACGATGCTAAAATGCAAGTTTGTGAGGATGTAAGACATCACTAGTGGAGATTTGACACGACCGGAAAAGGAAATGAGATGATGTCTGAGACTCTCTGGAAGGAAGATCAGGTGGCTAAGGATGAGGTATTAAATGTCACCCGGGACTGATATATACGGCATCGATACAAACCTTTCATTGGGGCATTCAATGAGCAAGTCTTCCAACTTGGGTAGAGAGTGAAACTGATACTTTTTTTGGATTGAACAACTCTCTCACTTATCGTTAGAAAAAAAAAAGTTTATCCAGCATCCTTGTATAAACTGGGCAGAGAGAACGTGAGAACAAGTAAGGCTGAGAGTTTAAAAAACTGGTGGACTGGAAAGCGAGATGTGGTAAACTGGGACTATTAAGGGTTGGTAAGTGGCTGTGGTGACGGCTGCTGCAGTGATGTGGCGAGACGGATACAACCTGTTTGATTTTTTAAAGGGGGCGATAAAGCACAACCGGAAGTTGGATGAAATCCATAGAGAACTGAATTTTCAGGTGGATTTACAGCAATATAAATATATTTGTGATGAAGGTAAGTTGCAAAACTTAGCTGGGATGCGATTTTCATCAAAACTCCAACCCCAAAGTAATAATTTAAAAGTCTTATAGGTAAACCTGTGTTGCTGTTGCCATTCTAAAAAAAATTAGGCCGTTCCACCATTGCGCTCCACTTTTTTTAAATGAATGAAATTTCACAGCCGTCAACCAGTTGAGCTTGAACTATTTTTCCTTCCCTTTATTCCAGCAAATGCTTATTCTTGTCATTCATAGTAGGGCTGACTGCTGGAAGCACATGTTGGCATGAATTTTTTTTTCAGACAAGTCTCAGAAATAGATTTAATGATAAGGACAGTGAGGGGGAGCAAGGACGGCCTGAAAATCAGACAGCGGAACGGACTAACAGAACTACTGGTTGCACCGTGAATGGTGTCATGATTGCATATGCTGGTATTCAAATGGAGAGCCGAACTGTGTATGAAACATGTGGGCTTTAATTGTGTAACTTTAACTGTTTCCTAGTTCCCATCATATGCCAATGCACATAGCGCTGCGCCACCCTCACAAAAAATAAAGTTGCTCCCTTGCTGAATAACAACCATCCCGGAATTTTTTATTATTCTCCTTGAGTGTGGGGGTGAAAATGAATGAAACGGGAAGCTATAAAGCAACAGGCTAACGGGTTGAATGAGATAAAGGAATTGTATGAACGCATTTTATGAAAATAGAATGATGATACAAAACGGTTGAATGAATTGGAAAAAAAAATTGTTGTCAATTGGAAAAAGTAGCACTACTTTATATTTACAATTTAAAAGATACCAGACAGCGTATACATGACGCACACTACATAATTAAAATATTAGTAGATACAATACGACAATTATTTCTTTTATTTTACAAATTAAATGTCAATGTAAATGAAGCGGATGTTACGATGAAATGGTAATAATTTTTATTTTTTGATGACATCGTGGAAACAGAGTTCCGTACATGCTGGGAGAAAAGGATATATATTTTTCGAGACGTTTTTTATAAGGGAGGACAGCTACGATATTTTTCAGTTGTTAGCAATATGGTGTGGTTGCTTCTGTCCTTGTGTTCCACTTTTTTTTCTAGTTTCTCTTGGAAACCCTTCGGGCTTGAAGTCGACGATGGGCCGGACAGTATTCAGCATATTCTTCCCAAGTACAGCCAGCTGCGGAGCAGCACTCATCCGTGATTGACTTTTCTTCCCGCTTACGTCTATGTAAAAACAATAAAATGTGGATGGGCCCTTCACTTAAAAACATTTTTAAAAAAATCGGTGGCATTTCCTTTAGGTTTTTTACCTCAAGTACCCACTCCATGGTTTTATGATAGTGTCCGCCATAGCCTTGTCGAGGAAGATGGTGTTCATAGGATCAGTATCTGAATGAGGTGGCTCTATCGTGATGGGCTCCTGATTTGCAAAGGGAATTCTCTGAAAGCGTTTCTCCAAGCGGTAAATGTCCTTCTGACAGGCCCAGTCCATATGTGAGAGAAGCTGGTCTCGGCACCGTACGTGCTTCTCAGCGTGCCAAAGACTTTTCCATTCATTTTCGTTCCTGACATTTAAAAAAAATAAATTGGGTACACATCCCGAAAAAAAATTATTTCCCGGGATTAGCAAACGACTTAGCAGATTATTTCCAATTGGGGTTGCACGTATATCACCCACGGTCAAAGGATAAATTTGCTAGCGGGTGTGAGTTTGTTGTGTGTCTCCCCAGATTTACTGCGAAATCTTACATCATGGCACAAAATTTAAACAGGACACAGCAGATTTATGCTTTCTAGGTTGACACAAAAGAGCATTAAAAGAAGCCTCAGGAGAGTATTAAGGAGTAAGGGTAGAAAATGAAAAAAAACGCAGCGTGTCTCATCGCAACATGTTGGAAATCGGAGAGTTTTTGTCGGATATTAAAGAAAACACAAAGGTGGTCTTTAGTCAATTTAACCCACACACATGCACGTGTGAAATTTTGCTTATTTGGCCAGCAGCCCCAGGATAAAAGCAAAAAAAAAGGTTGGGATTATATGTGTACAAGCAAACACAGGAAATTTCCTTTCCGCTTTCCATCTACAAAACCCACAGCTTGTAGTATTTACACACCGGCTATTAAAATAATTCAGGGAGGCAGGAGAAAAAACAAAGAAAAAAAAGAAAATCACGTCCCCATCTCAAGAAAAGATGGTTTTTCTTAATAAAATAAAATCTGCCTTGAGCCAGTATATACGGCCAGGGATTACATATATTTCTTGGGTTGCTTACCTGAGTTTGAAGATTTTTTGCAAGTCAGCCTCTTTAATCATACTAGCAGCAGTGATAATGGAGGATGGTGGACTAGAAGGTATCAGAGAAAGCAGAGCCAGGAAAGCAACGGCTTTGTACAGAGTTGCTGCGGCGAGCAGAGCACCCCCACTACTACTTAAATTGGATGATGACAGCGGAGGCGGAGGCGGCGACTGGTAAAATAATGAGTAGAAGCTTTTCCACGTTCCCTCCAACATCTCTGTAAAGGATTAACGGAGAGGAGGAGACACTTTAATTGATAATCGCTAATCTCAACAGGATAGCACACAATGCCGCCGTTCATTTACTGAAATACCTTTTTTCCCGAAATCCCATTTAAGACTGTGATTACGCGACTTACCTTTTTTACGCGGCTACCCTTTCGTCTTTACACTCAGAAAATAATATTATGTTAAATTATAAAATAAAATTCGTGACATGCTAAGAATAGGGAGTTAGAGGATCCCTTATGGCCTCCTGGGAAAAAGATAAGGAGTAAATTTTTTATTATTATTATTCCTACTATTAGCCTCGATGATTACTAATGCAGCTCATAAGAGGAAAAAATATGTTATCAAGCTAGAAAAAAAATTTTCAGTTCATTTAGTCTGTCTGACTGAAAAGCATTCTCGTTGAAGATGATACGTTGGAGACGACGAGACTTATGATAATCACAGCACGGAAAGAAATGACAGTGATCAGAGAAGGAATATTTTAAAGAGTTGATGTGATTCCTGCTGTGGATTTTTATACTCCTGAGGCTACATTTTTAACAGCAGTTTGAACGTGACTCTCTCCATTAAGGACAAGATTAAGCGGGCTATTAAAAGATATAATGATGAGCTAACAAAAACGGGAAGTTTAATTGTGTAGACAAATGCCTCCTTGTTCCTGTGGGTACTCTTTTATTACAAGCAAGAAAATCATTTTCTTGATGGAAGTGCCTCTGTCCGTTTTATTACCGATTCATACTACTTTTCTTACGATACGCTGGAAAATGACTTCTTGGTGCGGGCTCCCGTCTTTTTTGTGATGATAACATCCTTTTGATTGGCGACAGTACAGCCCATAAAGTGTACTTCAACGCTATTATTGTTGGAGAAGTCTAGAAACTATAAAATTTAGGGTTTCTGGGATTTCCTTGCAGTTTTATACGGGAGTGCACTCTCAGTTTTAAATTTAGATGTTAGAAAACTTTATAAATGCAAGGTAAAACTGCATACCTGCATTATTCATTATTATTACATGCAAAAAATAAAATAATTAAGACTGACTCACGCTTCCTCTACAAAAAATTGCAAAATTACTTTCTACTCTCTTTCCAGCAAATTCACGAAACCATTTAAGGTAAATGCTAGTAAGACCAGGCAGGAGCCATTCTCCAAATTATTTAAAAGATTAAGTGCCGGTACATGGCCAAACATTCTATGCATAGTCATGTTCTTATCTTAATTGATCGGCTTACCGAAGGGCAATTACTCCACTTTCATCTACCAATCAATAATCAGTGTTGCTAATACTCGTTATGACTGCAATTATTGACTTTATCCCGTCAATTAAATTTATGCAAGGGCTACAAGCGCTTAGCATTGGCACGACAATCGCATAAAAATGTTATTTGATTAGATATGGATGTATATTAATGCTCTAATTATGCTTTTCTGGAAAACAACCTTGGTGGCAAAATTACAGGGACGGTAACTGGGCATCAAGAATGAGAAGAAATGAGACTAAGATTATAAGTAAATCCGGGTAAATAAATTTTAAATAAATTCTGGCCATACTTTCCCATTTCGTTAATGATGTGGGCAAGTATCCTCCCCTCTGGAGAACTAATTGCAGGTAAGATTTTTTCCCCGTATGTATGCACCAACGATGTACTCTTTTGTATTGCTGATTGCATCGCTTATGCACACACAGGAAAAATACAATCAGAAAAAAAATATGCCTGTAGCGGCAAAATGATTGCTTAGTTGCCGTGGAGGTAAGAGGAGCAAAAATGCGTTATGCTAAACTACCGTTTCCTAATGCATAAATATTAATTTAATCATGCCCTTACTCGATCGAATTTGATTAGTTTCAGACATTCCGGATTTATCTGATGAACTGGGCGTTTTTATAATAAATATTTTTTTATCGCTCAGTTGCCAATGCTGCACTTTCTCTGGAAACGAATGAATGAGGAGAAGAAAAAAATCATTTTAGTAAACTTGAATTGAGTGAGTCCTGTCAGTTTTCCTGCTAAAAGATTTCGAGAAAAACGGCAAACCGGTATGCCAGTCTGCAAGAGCTGGATATACTGGAATGTCTGCACTCTGCACTACCCGCTGGCTTATTAAGAAGGGCCCAGTAAAGTACTCAAAGCTCGAGTTGGGTAATGGATAATCTCTGAAAATGCAAATTGATAATTATACTGGGGCGCTAGGAATGTAAAACTTACCAAAACTTTACAATTTGACGTCCTCCAAGCAGATAAAACAACGTTGAGGGTAGTCAGCCAGTAGTTTAGATGGGATGAAGAGTTAAATTTTTTTAGACTTTCATAAACGTGCTTGGTTTACGAGTGGATGAAAATGTGATGCTAAATCAATTTCGCTGTTTATCGCTACAAAAATTTTAAAATTTTGTGTGGCGCAAGTGCCTTTGAAAAGGAAATTAGAGGCTGTAAATTTTATAAACGAGGCCGAAAACACGGTTATTTTTAATTGAAAAGCATCCGCTACTAAATAGAGTGAAAATAAGAGTGGAAAGGTTTTTTGATAGTAAACTGCACAGAAACTTGGAGGAACAGGGAGGATGTTTTCAGTTAAGGATCAACAAATCTACTGGAAGGAGTTCAGCCATTTATTACTTTATAAAAGTGGAAGTTTGCGGGAGAGCGGACCGTTATACTCTGAGCATTGCAAAAAACTGATTTTACTGCTGGAAGGGAAGTGACTTTGTAACGACTCCCATGAAGCGGACTCTGAAACTGCGCAAACTTTTTTTCATCGTCCAGTGTGTGGGTGCTGCAGGATTTCTGCGAAACAAAAAAATTTCTACATGGATTGTACAAGAACAATTTTGCACAAAATTGACTAGCATCTCTTTGACGTAAATAGCATAACGTCCATGGCTAAGGTGGACATGACTGCACGTACCATATAAATATTCGACTTTCAGCAGCTGCCCCCAGGAAAAGGAGAAAGGTGCCCTTTCTCGTTAAGTTGTTGGGGTTGGGCTTGTAGGTGGCATCTAAATCAGGACTTAGTACGCAAAAGGTCCACTGCCTCTTGCATTATTGTCCAGCCTTTTTGTATTAAAATTGTACCTAATCGGAGGAGTCGTATGATCCGCTTACCACTACCACCTTTTGAAAAACCATCCATATAGCACCGCAAAAACCATGTGGGAGGTAGCCTCCTCCCTTACTTGTCAAAACTGAATGCAGTATGAATAAAGTGCAGCTAATACAAGCTCCAAATTTTTATGAATTAGTTGGGACAGGGCATTTAACTATATGACTTTCTGGCTATATTCATTTTCATGAAGAAACTTTAATAGTAACTGCAGAGGTTTCATCCTTCATCTAGTTTGGTATACAAAGATGCGGTGTAGATATAAGTGATGTGGGTAAAGTGCTGTGATGTAATAGTCCAGGACCTCTTGTTTCTTCTGGAGCAACCTACTCAGTAAATCGGGTATCGGAGGAATCTAGTCCAGCATAAGTGGTAGGGATAGCGCTGCACTACTAATTTACGAAAAGCAAGCCAGAAGGATTGATAGGGTGGGTTGCACCATGGAGAAAGGAGTAACATTGAGGCCGAACAGCTTTCATGATTCTATCATGCAACTATGTATGCACGTCCATAGCTTGCAACTTTAAATTTTTTAATGAATAGTGCATAATTCCTTAAGCAAAAAATTTGTTTTCAATAGCTTTTCCAAATTTCTTACAGCACACCATTCCTCTGCATAACGAAAAAACTTTAACAAAAGAACGGTTCTGTTGCATATTCAATATTTTTACTTTATTCCAAACAAAGTGTTTAGTTCTCTCTAGTGGAAAAATGTGGATTTTGCTATCCACGAAAACTAACTTGCTATTAGTTGCCCTCCCACTGCAGAGAGGGCCTTCCATTTACTCAGAGCTGAAACCGTTCCCCTTTCCAGTCAGGAAGCTAGCACAAAAAAACTTTGTTATATAACCAAGTTAGATTACTCTATTGATAGGGAGAGGGAATGCACATTGATTCCTTCTTTCCTCATACATGTCTAAATGTCTACATCGGAGCAGCCTTTTTCCATCAACATCAAGCTTACTCATTCACATACTCACTCATTTTTACTACTTTTTGCTCGACGTATTACTCATTCCTTTCCCTCTCATTCTGTGTTCTGAGAGAGGGAGAGACACCGATAAAATTATAAGTCACGAATGCGGCTTATACACTGTTTTCTACGTACCTATGCACGAACCTTGTCCTTATCTATGCCTATGCCGTGTCCTTATGACGTAGTCTGCACTGTCGGGAATTACTGCCCGGCCCTCTCTGATTCTTTTTTAGAGTTCCTTAAGAGTTAAGCTAGTAAATAACTGCGTAATTATTTTTTTTGCCATATGGGCTTAAAAACGGTTTTAATTTTTTTTCTTCGCTATTTCACCTCTCCCAAAACTTCATATCTAAACTCGTAATAAAAGCGAGGACTGAAATTTATGCAGGCAACGTTGCATAACGCCCTGTGCAGTATTTCATATTTTAAGCATTCATTGCCACCCTTTTTTTTTATTTTAGCAGACAAAGTTGTAGACTCCGAAACGCAGTAATATTGTTCCGTCATAGAAATACATTCCGTGCATGAACTTTTTTTCCCTATTCATTTGTACAGCATCAAATTTATTTCCCATTTTTCTTACGATCCCTCTATGCATACACTCGACACGGTGACTTGGTGAAATAAAGGGGAAATATGTATAAGCCGTACTCGAAGTGCTACACAATCCACAAGCCGGTACTCCATCCACCTACTAAACGTGAGCGACTCTAGTGTTTCCAGTAACTCCAAACTCTAGCTGGAGTGCTTACTTTGCTGAATAGGCAAACGTTCTAGGTCATCCTCTAGTGCAATGTAGCGCGGCTGTATTTTCATTGAGAGGAGAAACGGTGAAACGGGGAAAGCTATGTGTTCTGGGTTTAACTCTGGAGAAAATAGTGTGGGCAGTAATAGTAGTAACGTACGTATATCGGTGGCTGTGAGAGCAGCTCAGGAAAAGCACACACAAACGCTATCCACATGAAATGAAGCATTACCCTGTATTTGGCTTCTGCACCTTTCCCCGAAAAAACGGTTTCCACCACTTTAGCAGTGAATGAGTGTGCCGCACAGTAGTTCCACGTATTTCACTTGACTGTGCAAAAATACGTACTAAAGTACATTTAAAAATAGTAGCCAGCTCAATTTTTTTCTTTGTAGGAACGGGATGGGACGGGCATTCAGCATGGACGGGAATTTGGAACAAAAAGCTAAAAAGAGATTGTGCGCTGTGACGGGCCTCGCCTGAAATTGAAGGTGAGGAAAACAAGGGTGATAGGATGAAGCATCCTTCGCACAAGTTTAGCACTAAAGTGATCCGTATTGTTATGCATGGGGCGAGAGAGATTCTCCTTTACACATTTAAAGAGACTCTCCATTCCCGAGAAAGCAAAAGCTAAAATCGTGAGTAGGGACACGGGACACACTACACCCCACACTCGAAATAGGAATCCAAAGGGGAGCTCTTCCAGTCATACATTTTCATGAAATTACATATAGCCTCAGCTTTTTTTTTCTTCTCCAGCTAGGCTCCAGCTCTCACTCCCTATCAACGTTTATTACACTGCTGCATGGTCTGCTGTGTGCGGTGTAATCATGTACCATTGTGAAATGGATTTTGCATGATGATAAAAAAAGGATAACTTTGTATGTGTGTACTGCCGGACAAAAGTGGAAGATAAAAAGATTGGCTTTTTTCTCGTCATCTTTGTCGTGCTCGTCCTCATCATCGCCACCAGGACGATAATGTTGATACTCCGAGGATAAGCAGAAAAAAAAGGGTGAGGATTACGTACTTTTCACTGGAAAAGGTCTTCTCACACGAGCGCAATAACAATGCATGTATATGCATTAATATATTATTGTAATATGATATGACATAAGGATGAGAACGGAAGCTAGAAAAAAAAACCTTGTTCCATTCCGTTCTTTACAGCAGCGAGGAAAACGCATGCAGTTTTATTACATTACTCTCTACTTGCATGAATTCAGCGGAGAAATAATGTGGACAAATCCAGCAGTCTTCCCCGTTTGAACTGGAGAGCTTCAGCACCATCATCATCCTCTTCATTGTTGGACGAGAGAAAAAAAAACAAATATATATATATTTTTCAGGCAGGCCAACAT
>JAHZND010005598.1:0-13128 GCA_027744115.1 Acrocyrtus sp. NNG-2020
GCATGGATCGTGAATTTAGGCTAAGTAGTTTAAGAGATTTGAATAATTTTTTGGATGCGGAAATAGTGGACCACAGTGTATATCATAGCTTGGGAATCATGTACGGAAAGGAAGAGTGAATTTTTTTTTAATTTGACAAATACAAATGAGATTTTCCTGAGGGGAAGAAAAACAAAGGGGAGACGTGGTAAAGCGGAAGTCGGGAAATATTTGTAGGCTTTTCTCTGAAAGAAAGAAGACGGAGCAAGAAAAAAATGGGAGAAAAGAAAACCTAGAAAAGGAACGAGACAGCCTTTCTTTTTCCTCTATTTTTGGCAAATTAACAAAAGAAAGCAAACTGTAAGCAATTCAGGAAAAGTCTTTTGTTTAGGCGCCCTCCCTTTTGTTTTATACTTTATGGTGATATTGTTTTCTAAATCTTTGCAAATTTAGCTTTGCTCTAGCTATTTATATAGACACGGACCGTGATTAATTTGCCTAATGTTAAGTACCTAAATAGTATGTCATTTACAATAGCCTTGTAAACAGGTCTCCAGACCAGGTTCTAAAATTGTGCTCCAGTTTCTCATTAGAGAAAGAAACGGACATTGTTAAGGGTACATTGATTGATGGGGTGTATACATAATACGGCATTTCTTCGTTTTAAAATAATTAATTTGATCTTCCCGTGGAGTAGTGCACTTTTGGGGCTCTACTAGTGCACTACTCCCCAGGAACCATCTTTTGTAAGGTATAGTTAATTAATGAAAGGTAATGTAAGGTAAATGTAAGGTAAGTTAATTAATGAAATGGGTCCAACCTGCAAAAATCTTGAGTAGCTCTACTCGACAACGTTCACCCTGTGTTTTATAATAGAGAAGGGAAAAACTGGATGGCTTTTCAAAAACATTTGTTTTCACTGCCTAATCCAGAAATCGGTGAAGCTTAGAAATTATCTACGCAGCCATGCATCATTATTTTGACTTTCTAGATTTTCTGCAGCTGTAACTATATTCCGCTTTTAACTTAATTAATTACAGTTTCCTACCACATTACTAACTTGAGTGTAGGTACATTTTTGATTGTGAATATATAACAGCTATATGTAATTATAGCTTTCATCACCTAACAATTTGCAGAGCATATTCTGCACTAGCTTGTTCCACATTCTGTATTAACGTACACCTATCTAGTACAGCTATAACGGGAGAGCATTTAAGTAATTGCTAATTTGAGAATACCACTTGAGATTGAGATGACAAAGAGCCAGCCTTGTGCCACCATATTCTCCACTCCTAACAAGAGTGCTACACATATGCTATTGCCTTAACTTATTTTACAATTTTCGTATAATTACTCAACAAATGGTGAAATTTTTCTCCTGACAGTCAACCGCAGTCCACAGTCGCATCATCGTTAGCTATTGAAAGAAACGGAAAGCCGGGTCCGCACTTTTGGCTGCAAGGTTCCTAAAAATAAAAATACACAAAAATATACTTAAATTTTAAATGTACATACCTACATAAAGCTTACTATAGGAAATACAAACTAATCACAATCTTTTATACGTTCAACAAATGGCAACGTTGTACGAGTAAGAGTTAAATTACAATGCAAATTTTCGCTTTACTTGGCTTCGTTTCGCTCGGGCAAATTGCCTATTTGCAATATTAGACAAAAGAAAACTGTCAATATCATATACGCCTTCTAGAGTTCCATCCTACTTGAGTCGATAGCTACCTACACACAAACAACGTTCCCCTTTACTTTCCTTTCATCGACACTAATCCTTGAAACATATAGGCACTAATACTTGCAGAAAGTCTACTTTTCAGGTGATCCGGTTCGATAATTGGATTTTGGCTGTCTCGCCCGAACATCTGACAGGACCAGCCTGATTAAACTGAGTTCTGCAGTTTCATCCTGCAACAAGGATGTATGTAGCCTTGAGGGGAGGTTTTTTGTCCTGCAGTCATGTTACTTTTGCTAGACTTTGTCTTTTCCAACTGACACTGTAACATGTTCTAGGAAGGTGAGAAGGGAAGTTGCAAATTGCACATTCACGCAATCTTTTTAATGGGACAAAAGCGTATGCACTAAATATGAATGTCATACTCCAGTTTATACTTTTCTTATGTAGAAACTGCCTGTACAATGACTTAGATGGAACTCATTTTCAAAAAGGGAAGAGAGTACAAACGAGGTTGGGTTACGAACTTATTGACTCATCTCATCTCTTTTCCAGCTCAATTTCGTGTTCCACTAACAAGCAATGAACATCATTATAAGAACTCTCATCCATTATTTTCGCACAAATCACAAAATCCTCCTTTTCCTAAACGTCCGCCTTCGCGAACCCCACGACTTCTGGCACAGATCATGCAAAATTGGAAGGCGATCATTGTCTCTTCAATTTGCAGACTTTCTCCTGACTTTTATCGAATACAGGCAAGACAATATTTTACTGCAAGCGAAGGGTTGCCCTATTTACTCGACAAACTGCCGCTGACTAAACCCCAGCCGAGATCATTGCTTTTGTAAATTGCAGAAAGGGAATCTCTCCTGGGAGGAAACTTTTACGAATACAATGCAAAATGAATGAGGGAGTATCTCAGAAAATTACGCTGTGGAACAGCACTCCGAGCCCATCGAAACAAAAAAAGCAAAGGAAGCATACAAAAAAGAACCTGCGAATTATGCCAACAATACATGTGAGACTGTGTAGACTCCGTCTTTCCTGACTTTTTCCATTCACAGCTCATTTATTACCTACTGCTAAAATCCTGTCCTCTGAGAGAAAAAAATCCATTGTGAAAGTGACAACCAGCTAGAGAAACAAACGTTGGGTATCTTATGCGATCCCCTTCGGCATACTGGTTTGTTGGTTTCCTACCCGATCATAGTGAAAAGAGCCGCTGCTTTTTGCTTCAAGCTGGCTGACGGCAAGTAAACCGAACCGACCTGCTCTAGATTTGGCCACATATAAGCCTTTGAAATGGATATCTATATACTTTACTTGCACATTCATTTGGTCATATACTTCCGTTTTCGGTTCCTTTCTTGGCACCTTTTGATGCTGCTTTGGACTTTGCCCTTAAATATTGAATGCGACAGCACGCTATCTCCTCTCCTTACTGAAAAATACCCTCAAGTGATCCCACTAACACCAACACAAACAGAGATCAGATAAGCAAACCCCGTTTAAAAAGCGAGATATTATTTCGATGTCAAAAAACAAAAGCATAAAATTGGAATCACGTCACAGAATGACGCACGAGCCACGAGCCAGATCCATTTCAAATTTACAATCTAATAATAACTACTTGAAATGTGCAATATTTTAGCCTATACATTTCTGACCAGCTGGCGTTTACTATTTTTTTCTTTTCAGGAATTGGAAATATCACGAAGCAGAGAGCAATCTGTAATATGCATTTCCTGACATTAAACCAAAGTCAAATGTTATTTCAGAATTTTACACAAGCATAGAAGAGGAATAACAAAATTAGTGAAAGCAAATCCACAAAAGTGGATCCACATCGCATGTAACATAATATGCCTTTTAGAGTAAATCCGTATTTTTTATCTAATTAGTCGACGATTGATTTACGTTTGATTACTTCAGACTAGCTTCACAGCACATTTGAAATTGAGTGGTGCACGTGTGGCATGAGTGTACCGGGTGTATATTTCCCTCTGACGGATACAGCTTGCCTGACAACAAAAATTACTTGGCGAAACTGAATCCTATCCAAACTGAATTTGTCTTATATTTCAGCACGTAATCTTATTGTGCCGAAATAAAGCATGGAAAAGTTGTGACAAAATCATACTTATACTAGCCAGTGATTTATTGAAACAGCCTTCACATAAGAGCCAGTCCACCTACGTGGTTTTTGCAGAAAATGCCCTCGCACCCAACGAGGAATGTTTATTACAGAGGTTCACAAAAAAACTGCGCTACATTACAGGAGTGCTACATATATCCCAAATTCCATCTGAGCAATACACAATACGCACGCATATCGCATCTTCCTACCATCGCATATTGCAAGAAATTACGATGCTCAAGCTGAATTGCAAAGTCGACCTTGGAAGTCCATTTCGTATTATTCATGCCGACTCATGTAGAAAAACTCCGCTCAGGGTTTATAACGCTATACACTTAGCTGCTCTTTTTATCTTGAAAAATGTTGGAGGCAGTCTGTACATTAAAAAAAGATTCTGTCACATTCACATGCATTCAAAAGGGAAGTAGTCTGCATTCAAAAGCTGGAAGCACTCGTCATAAATCACCCTAGTTAGTAACAGGGACAGTTTTGTTCAGATAACATATAGCTTCTTTTTCTCCCTTGAAAACTGTTGTCTACTCGAAGAGAAGCTTGGGTCTGGAAGTTGCATACTGAAAAACTAAAGGGAAGTGAGGTTTCCGGGAGATTAGCCTAAGGATGATTTCCTTCACGGTGTGGATATTTTTGCTAGTCGCAGTACTGGCCTATATTAGCTTAAGATCAAAGAAGCGTGGAATTGACCTACCAGGTATATCAATGTAGCAAGAATGTGAGGTTTAAATGTTTTTAAGTAGGGGCACAAACATTTTTTAAGTTGTGTTTTGTTGTGTAGGACCATGGACGCTTCCAATCTTGGGGAGTCTACTCGAAATAGAGCCAAGGATGTACAGGACATTTGTGAAGTGGACGAAAAAATATGGGCCATTATGTAAATTCAGGATTGGTCCGCAAGGAGAGTAAGCATGCTTGAAATGAAGCTAATGATAAGACTTGCAAGTTAATAGTAATTTGTAGGATACCGTAAATTTCAATGAATTATAAATCATTACAGGGCTGTGTTGGTTGGTGATCCAGTCATGGCTAAGGAAATGCTTGCAATGGACGCATTTGTTGGGAGAGCATACGTCGATGAATTTACCCTGTTTGAGGGAGAAAATCGAGGTTGAAACTTAAACTGAGCTAGGATTGCAAATGTTTATGGCTTTTGTCAACTGAATTTTTTTTCCATTTTGTACATTCAGGTCTGATTAATTCGGATGGAGAGACATGGGTACAGCAACGCCGTTTTGTGGTGCGACAACTTAGAGATTTCGGATTTGGAAAGAGTTCAATGGAATCAGTTACAATGGAAGAAATCAATGAGTTTATTGAAAGACTTATTAATTATAACGAAAAGCCAATGTCCAACATAAAAGCAGAATTCTCGCTCGCCACGGTTAACGCTCTTTGGAGCATCGTTGCCGGAACCAGGTATTCTCAGACAGATGAAAAACTGCGCCATTTGGCCAGCCAATTGACCGGGTAAGTTGCAAGTTGCAAACACAGACTTTTTGGGATTTCACCATGCTGCAATCGTCTTAATTTATTTGAGTTATTTCAGTTGTAAATAGCATACTAATTCAGACATGTGTTTGCATTTCAGAGCCTTTGACGAAGCAGCAAAAGGTGGTGCAATACTCCCTTTGGCCCCTTGGGTTAAATACATCATTCCAGAGAAGTCTGGCTACAATGCTATCCGAAGAGTTATGGCAGGAATGGTTGAGTTTGTAGGAAAAGAAGTTAAAGAACATAAAAAAACACATCAAGAAGATAGTCCCAGGTAGTATTTTGCCTCACACTGCCCACCTAACTGTATATTAAATTGAAGGTGTATTTTCACATATCTTAAATTTTCCGTTCTCAAGAGATTTCATTGATGTTTACCTGAGTGAAGTAAAGAAAACCACGGACCCTTCCTCAAGCTTTCATGAAAGCAACTCAGGTTGGAAAAACAATTTCCATGTATAATTTTTGTGCTTAATTGAATACTTTACAGAAGGTCATTAATATTTGTAGAGAAGCAACTAATTGCCGTCGTAGCGGACTTGTTCCAAGGGGGAGCCGACACGATATCTACAACCCTTGACTGGGGAATTCTTTTCCTTATCATGCTTCCAGAAGTCCAACGCAAACTGTATGACGAGATCAAACGAGTAGTGGGAAACTCACGCCCCGTGTCATTTTCGGATAGACCATCGTAAGCCACAACCACACGCGGCTTTTCTCTCTTGTCATAAACAAATTGGAACATCTTTTTATTAATTGAATACAACCTCTCTGATCTCCTTTTATAGTATGCCGTACACCTTGGCGTTTATTAGTGAAGTTCTCCGGAAGGCAAACGCACCATTTGGAGTCCCACACAAAGTTGCCTTTGATACCGAGTACAGAGGCGTGTTTTTTCCGAAGGGTACTGGAATAATGATTAATTTGCAATACATTCATAATGATCCAAAACACTGGGACAGTCCCGAGGAATTTCGGCCTGAGAGATTTTTAACATCTGATGGGAAATCACTGAAGAAGAACGACATCCTAAACCCATTCCTTGTGGGACGGAGACAGTGTCCGGGTAAAACCCTTCATTTATTGCAAAAAAATCGTATTCCTATTCACTTTTAGTGTTACAGTGCTTCCATTCTCATATTTCTCTGCTTCATAAACTATTTAATTACTTATCAGGTGAAACCCTCGCCAAAGATGCAATCTTCCTATACATCACCAATCTAGTCCAAAAGTTTAATATAGAAAAGGATCCCAACTCTCCAGAGCCCGATTTGGAGCCAGCAGTTAGCTTTATTATTTCAACAAAACCATACAAAGTCATCTTCAAAGAGAGGAAGGTAGAAGATTATTAATTTTCTATGTAGACTCTCCGATGAGAAATTTGCCATTTGTAACAAAATCAAGCGAAAATCGCTTCAAAGAAACCAACTAAACCGCCGAAAAGCCGGGCTCCTACTTCAAAACTATCTTTCACATGCTAACAAAAAAATGGTATCGTTTTCTTCGATGTAGTGATATATTCTACTTTTGCATACCAAAACTTTATCCTTTACCTGTCTCACAGGATCATTTTAATTGGCATAATTTTCTGGGATTACCACAAGACTAGGGACTCTAGTTCTAGGTAGCTCCTGTTTTAATTAGTTGAGATATTGGAGAAGCTTGTTAAATCAAAATCAAATCAAAAGTCTTTCCGTTATCTGAAAAGCTGATATCATATTCCTTATTCAAAGTCATATAAATTTTCGAACCAGAGACAACCCAAAATTTTTCATCTGCTGAATTGATGATAAGATATCCGGGAATTATGTGCGATCCCGCATGAGTTCCCAAACATTAATTCGGAGCTACAAGATTACCCGGGAAGATATTCTTAGGCAGACATCAAATCGACTCATCAGGCGTCATACAATATAGGCAACTTTCGAGAAATCAAAAAATAATCAATCTGAGCCTGTCTACACAACAGCGAAAAGACGGGAAAAGTTAGACAAGACTCTTTCATTCACTCTAATATGCCTACAAGAAGTATTTGTATTTTTCTGAGAGTTGATATAATTTTCGGTCCACACGCAGCCGTCCAATTTCAACAAGCTTGTTCTCCGCTTGTCGCTGCTACAACAAGTAACATCTACAACAGAACAGCCTCTCATAGTGCACAGTACAGTGTACTGCAATTTTGCAATGGCATGGCTAAAAAAAGTATCTCATGCGAACACCTACAAATACTAAGCACTCCATTTTACGGTTGACTTAACCTAAATAAATTGAAGGAAAGAGATTTACTGCTAAACTGAGTGAATACTATAGAGCCCACAATACTCTTTTACTCATCAAGCTGTATGCATTAGACACACAATAGATATGCCATCTGAAGTCCGACAGCACACCACGCTCGTTCCTGCTATTTTCCTTCATTTCTTTTTTTCCAATCAACTTCCACCTTGCAAAAAAACACGAGAAATCGTAAATCAACGAAACCTTTCCGTTTTTTCATCTTTCTGGAGATATGAGTATTTTTTAGTTTATGTACAGTGTACCCGAGAAACGGACATGGACTGAGCAGAAAATGGTTTATATAGATTTTTTATTTTTCCTTGAGTCTGTTGGTTTTCGTCCTTTTCTCATTCTACTTTCATTTTGTTTATTTGAAAAGATGTGATCTACGAAACCTACGACTTTCGAGTTTTGTTGTGGCTGGTCCTTTCTAAGTCCTATTTTTCTATTGTACTCCTCATCTTTTCTATCCCTCTTTACTGAAATGGGACATGCTCTATTATCATCTGTGGCATTATCTGCAAACGGCACAACTAACAAAAGCGTACCTGCGTAAAATTTGGAGACGTGGGTCGTCGCAGTATTTTTTAGTGAGTAAGCACGCTTCGTAAATATAATGAAGGGCTATATTCGAATACTTTATGTCAGACAATTTTTTTATAAATAAACCGGAGAAAATTCCCTCCTTTAAAGTTTGTTCTCTGTCAATATTTACCGAGGTAAATATGAATTTTTTACATGATAAAAGTCTGAATGATGGTCAAGAAATGGGAAGCACTCTTTTGAGAGAAAATCCCTTCAAGAATGGAGCACGATTTCTTGGACGAGTCTGCATTATTAAGCGTAAATTGTTGCGTAGTAGATAGTAAAAAGAGAAGCGTTCTGCTTCCAGTTTCTCTTGTCAGTCTAGTGGATTTCCATTTCGGACGGATGAGAATTCAAGAAGAGGAAAGGAAAAAGACGGAGAAGAAAAAACCATTTTATTGTGCACTCTGGTATACCTGCTCAAGCATCTTGCATTCTACCTACTATTTCTCATTTCCGTTTCAAAAGAAAACGTACCCTTTGAAAAAATCCTAGCAAAAGCAAACAAAAGAAAGTCAAAGGAAACTGGATACGTCAGTATATGCACGTACATAAATGAATTTATCATGTGAATGTGAGTCCTTCTGTTTTCAAATCAATCTTCCTGTTCTCAGAGGAGATACTCCGTCGCAGAAAAGCTGCCATATTTCTCAGATTTTTTGGCTGCCACATATCAATAAGTAGCATACATAAAAAGGGTTTTCTGTTGGTCTGTCGTATGAAAAGAAACAGAAGAAATACGAACGGATATTCAGAGAAAGGCGGAAGACACCCACATCCTTAGAAAGCAGCGCTGCATATATTTTATTTTTTACAATTCCCACTTGGAGCCATATATTCTGCCTGTTCTTGATTGCATTTATGTAGAATGGGATTGATTAAATTAGTCCAAGCAGCGGAAGGTGTTACTTGAAACGCTGTTTCCTCAATTTATTTCTCGAAGGTAAAACGGCCAATGGCCAGAAGAGATTCCAAGTCAATACATTTGTACAATAGGAAGGAAATCAGGCTATTTCATAGCCAATTCAATTAGAGGATTCCTGATCTTAATGTAGATATAATACCATCAAGGTAACATAAAAGTTCAGAGACCATACTCGCATCAGTGAACGTATTCGGCAAAAAAATTGCAACAGGAATCAAGGAACATGAATTGAGGCTATTGCCGCTAACTTTGGCGGACGCTTACTTTCACTTTCAGTACACTGACAAGGTGTTTTCAGCATAAGCTTTAAAATAATATCACTGACACGTGACACACTATAACGGACTAGCTTTTGCAACATTTGAAATATTTTCTATGACTGTCAATGAAGACATTATTTTCCCAATTTAAAATAAGTTCATGTATACTAGAACTAGAACGGTACAGAAAGAAAACAAGGACGAGTTTTGTAACTTACATGGCAAAAGTTTGGCTCCATGCTGTCAGCCTGAGTAAAGGAGGATGAGAAGTGGATGAGCAGGAAATTTTGTACGGCAAATCGACGAGATAGTTAGGTATGTAACATAAACGTGCCACTGTTCCAAGTATAAACCCAAACATTCATGTATTCCTCTTACTGAAAATTCCCACATCTGAGTGCTTTGCAGTGATTTTGTGGCTGGGATTTCCTCGAATTGCATAAGCCCGCATACCATACACGGCAGCTTTCTCTTTCTCATCCACTTGCGATATTTCATTTCTTCTGGTGATCTCACGATGCCCCGTCTTACCCATCGTCGTTCCACAAGCACTTTTCCACTCTTCGTCTCCACTCTTCTCGTACATAAGTCATACCCTGACTTGGTGTAGCAAGTTATTATCCATTTCCAACAACTCGAAAACTTTGCCATTATTTTAAGTAGGTAGTAGAGGAAGGAGAACAGCATAAAAATTCCCTTTTATTACTTACTATACTCGTCATCCTATTCCTCCTCCATTACTTATTTTTATTCCTTCTCTCACAGTGTTTATGACCCGATACTACATCGTCTAACAAATTGCTGTCTATATTTTTTCTCTTTTGAATAGCAATAACGGAGCACTTTCCCCTTCTTTTCATTCACACAGTCACAAATTACAATACTTAAGTAGAAAGCATATGATGCATACAACGCGACATTTATACCATACTACGCTATCATTATCTACTTCCTTTCAATACTTAACGGGAACTCTCATCATAAAGTATGTATTGTTGAACAATGAACGTTGCTTATCGCTATCTTTCAAATATTTCCCAACATAAATAAAGCTATTTATTGTGTATGTTTACTTGTAAAGCTGTTTCTTCACAAAGTGCTCCGAAGCAGTATACCTAACTCCGTTTTCCTTCACAGACTTCCCCTTCCATTCATCTATAATAGTAGCTACTTTTTAGTAGATACTCATAAGTTAAAACATTATCTACCGACAAGCTTATTAATTATGCAACTCATACGATATAGCATTTATAAGGCACGTTTCTAGATCGTCTTGAGTGGTAGACCGACCCATTGGTACACTTATGAAATAGTTAACATTCTACATAAAATTTAGTAATCTTGGGGGAAATTTCAATTCTCAACGTCTTTCACATTTGTTGGCTGTGCCATGCCATGAGTAAATTTTTTAAGTGGTGCTTTTCTTTTCCAGTGTAGTAATCTAACATTCGCATTACACTTCATTAACTGGGGCCAGTCAGTCTTCATAATAAAACTAGAGTTTTGGAAGATTGTGTGAACTTTTTTTTCTGGTAAATCATATCATTTTCCAGTTCCGTTCTACTACAGAAGAACATCGCCACTATCTTTCGCCACTATAATGGTCACCTTATTACTATCACCTAAGGCAGCACTTCTTCCACTGCTGTTTCCGCTACCCCTACTCTGTGGATTTGACGGCGGTTGTCCTTCCTTCCTAAACGAGATTCGTTGAGGGCGTTGAGGCTGGGGCTGGTGATGATGATGGTGGTGATGGTGAAGAGCGGAGGAAGCGTCTGCTGTTTGTGAGGTGGCTGAGGATACTCCTACATCCCCACAAATATTCTCTTGGTCAGTGGCTGCATGATTGCAAAGTTTACGAGGAGATCCCTCCACATTGTCATTTCCCACCAGTTCGTTACTTTCACCACTTCCACTACACTTCCCTATCTTTGTTGAGCGGAGCGCCTCCGTCTGAGTGGAAGTTGTGCTAGTTTTTAATATCTTCCTATCACTTTCACTGCGTTGTCTCACTTTCAGATCTACATTTCCAGAGAGCAGTTCCCAAGTGTAGAGGTGGAGAGCAATGTCACATGAAAATATAAAAAAAGAGTGAGAGTGGAATAAATTGCTATGACTGTGAGCTCATTGTCAAAAGACAAGGTTACATGCTAGAGAGAGGATGTGGCAAAATGAAAAGCTGAAAATGGCATGAGGACAAAGGACAATAAAAGCAAGTACATTTAGTACAACCCCCAAAATAGCCATCCTCACAATTTAATCCGCGATAAGCTAATAGCAAGTAGTGAAAACTGTTATAGCTAGACTAGACTAGGTCAGCAACTCTCAAAATTAGAATCCGCATCATAACAAAATGCCACGGCCGTTTTCGGTTACTGAGGGGGTCATTTCATTACATTTTTATTGTTTTGATTGCTCAGCTTTGCTTAGGAAGCTATCATCAGTAACTTTACTTGTTCCGGCTCAAC
The DNA here is from genome assembly GCA_027744115.1 of Acrocyrtus sp. NNG-2020. Lineage (NCBI taxonomy): Eukaryota > Metazoa > Arthropoda > Collembola > Entomobryomorpha > Entomobryidae > Acrocyrtus > Acrocyrtus sp. NNG-2020. The sequence continues at coordinate 11,831 of JAHZND010005598.1, forward strand.
GTGTTCAGGAAATTTTGCCATGCTATACGAAAACATACACATAACCTATTATTGTTATTGTTGAATTAAGCCCGCTTCGTCTTCTATTTCAGCAAAAAATTGTAGAATCGAGTGAAATGGTGAAGGTGAAGCTTTCCCTACAATAAAGCTATACAATCGTTTGGGCGAAAATAAGCTTCATTTTGAACAATATGTCGCTGACAACTCCTTCCTGAAGTAGAAAGTCAAGGAAGGAGCTGTTCAGCACTTATCAGTATTAACCTTTTGAGTCGTAAACGTGATAAATATCGCCATTTTTAAAACTATTTTCTATACTCGGGATAATCCATTAAGGGAAGGAAGTTCGTTAACAACGGATATTTTGCTGACGTGTTAGTCTACTTGATTCTCCTTCTGGTAAATGATGCGAAAAAATAAAAATCAGCAGTAGTCGTGCACCCATTTCCCCAATGTTTGCTATTTTGTTGAGAAGGAAAATTTCTCAGTACTGAAAAAAGCTGACGAAGCAGCAAAGGCTCAATTTTCTCATTAAGGAGCTAGAGAAAGCAAAATGAAATCGATGTTGCTCGGCATAAAGGAGAAAATAGTACAAACCATCTTCACACTGCGTCCCGCAATCCACTTTCACTGTAGGTGTTGATGACTGTCCCCCGTGAAGCTGTCCCATCGGAAGATTGTCTTTTGTGGAAGAATTTTCATAATGATTGTGCTTCAAGGTGGTAGTCATTTGAATTGGTGTTATATGTCCACTGCCACCCAAAGCGGAAGCGTTGAGGGATGCTGGTCCTCCTGGAGCTCCACCTGCCGCTGCAGCTGAAGCGATTGTGGAATAGCGAGCTGTCGGAGCCATCATACTTTGACGGACATTTCTCTCTGGATGAAACAGAATAATGTAGAGCTTCGGTCCGAACAGGCACGCTATCATTACATAAGCACTCAGGGAAATAGCCACTGTCATGCTTGTCACACGGAGTGCCACCTGGATATGGAATGTGAATGTTATAAAATATGTATATTTATTGCTGCAGCAGACACAAATAAAAAAACCTCTAACGGCAAACGCAACCATATAACTTCTGATAAAAAAGATAGGCGTGTAGTGAAAGTGCTTTCTCGACACTTACCTGAGTCCCCGTCGAGAAATAAATGTAGTGATCAGCTTTGGGCGGTGATAGTAGCATCCAGACTACATTTATCAGCACCTGTTTAAAAACGAAAGGACAATGTAAAAGGCTTCGCGGCGTTTTCCCCCCGGAGTGGACTCCCCCCAAGGGTCCATTTCCCCCCGTGCTTATTTC
>JAHZND010005599.1:0-10188 GCA_027744115.1 Acrocyrtus sp. NNG-2020
GTTACAGGGGAATTCCTCCCATTTTTTTATTTTATCTGGCCTTCTTCCGTCTATCTCGCTGGGAAGAGATGCTCGCCTATATATCTCCGTTGCAATTTCACCTGTGCCTTTCTGCCTCTCGCTTTTTTTATATTTTTTTTCTCATATTGGACGCTATGGAAAGGAATTCTTTTCTTTTTTGGAAAAAAGCAGAGTTGTCGAGAGACGCAGGATAAAATAAAAGATGTAGAGCGTGTGACTGAGAGAGAGGGAGAAAGTGGAAGTTGAAGTACTGCTTTGCTACTGCTGTTGCTTTTGGTGCTGTAAAAAAAATATGCTCACGTGTGTGTAGGCAGCGGATGATGATGATCCTGGAGAGGTTGAAGAGTTCCGTTGTTCTTTGAAGGAGGGGAAAAATGTATATAAAAAAAGTTGAAAGTTTCCCCAGAATTGGAATGCCAACCTGTGCATGTCATAGTTCTCTCTCTGGTAGTCTCAGGTCGCACTACTACGCTACTACTACTACCCCACATAAAAATGGTGGAGAGCGGTTTGGAAAATCACTCCTTCTGGACACTTACCCAGGACAGGTCTACCAGGACAGCGAGAAAGACAAAACTATTTTGTTCTTTTTTAAAATGCACATAAACTCACAACTTTTACATTTCCCGTGAAAAAAATATATCAGCATTTTTTACGAATAAAAAAAAAGAACCGAGAGAGAAAGAAGGGGAGCAGAGGAATGGAAACAGGAGCTGGAGCTATTCTCCTTGCTATAGTCGACCAACTTATTCTGGTGTAAGCAGTGTCCAATAAAAATGGAACAAAAAAAACGTCAGACTACTACTCAGACAATAAGTACCAGTCACTGCCATAACAGTTCCGAGTGGAGGAGCACGTTTCACATCATTCCTATATTTCCCAGTATAATTTCCAGAATGAGCATACTTTCTCTCCGCTACTAAATATTTTTGTCTTTTTTTCCATATTTTTTTCCGGTAAATATGTACATCATTAAAGGAGAAAGGAATGTACGGAGCGTAGTGGCGCGGAGGTAGGAGACTAGTCGTGCGCTTGTATCAGTCCACTCCCAAATAGCTAGTCATGCAGTGAGCGATGTAACATCAAGACATATTGCAGGATTCTGTCCACTCGGCAAAGATGATTTGGGTGGTGATAGGCATGGATATAAATTAAAGGAAGGGCCCTTCAGAAATATCATAATAATAATAATAATAATCATGAAGATGAAAATTGGGAGGACAAGAAATATTCCAGTGATGAAATAGCTCCCTGCTGCTGCTGCTGCTACTCCTCCTCTATATACGCTCCTTTCCTCACCCACTATTGATCCGTCACTTTTTATCGACTATAGCTTCCGGGCTCTGTGGGGCTATGTATGCTTGTATGGAGGAAGTTTAAACAAAGGAGAGACGCAACACAGGGTGGGAAGCCTGCAAAGACTTTTTTAAAAACATTTCCATGGAACGGCAATTTCCCTCCCCTAGTAGTTGAGTATGTACCTTTCTAATTATTTCCACAACGGAGAAATGGGAGCGAGAGAAAATTTTATTTACAATATTTTTTATTTCCGTTTTTTCCATTCCCATGCACCAATAAAAAAAATCCGGAATTTTGGCATTGTCCAATATATAAAAAAAAGCTATATTTTGCAGTAGTTCTACATGGGAGGGAACGAAAAGAAGCTCTACAGAGCTCCCGAATAATTACGGAATAGTTGACTAAACAAGAATAGTAGACATTTAATTGGAGTGTTTCAGTGAGCCAAACTAAATCCAGTAAATTCCTTTTCCTTTGAAAAAAAATTGTTGGTAATTTCATAGAAGGATAAAAAAAATTCTTCTTTTCTCTGCCCCATCATATTTCTTTTCATCGTTGTAGGACTTCCTTCTAAGCCGAACTGCATGAATTCTTGAAATAGAAGAAATGTGTTCATTTCACTTCACCACATACCACATCATCTGCAGATATCAACAAGGCATGACGACAGCCACGAAAAATGTGTTCTATCAACAGTGAAGCTACTTTGGGCATAAAAGGGGGACAAGTACAAAAGACTTTTTTCTTCTCATTCAGTTCTTTATCTCCCTCCCTTTCAAAACGGAAAACCCTGTTGACTATATATTCCTGTCCTCGCAGTTCTCCCCACTCACTCCTTTCTCTGCCTTTTTTGCTCTCTTTTTCCTCTCTCTCTCTGAAGACTGGAGAACAGGACTTAGGGCAAAGTCATTTTCTGCATCTGTCCAAGCCACAGTTACAGAAAAAAATCTAATAATTAACATAATTTTTTTTCTCTCCTGTTTGTCTCCCATTTTAGTGATTTTTTTTGATGAAAGGAATTTCCCCGAGAATATATTTTTTCCCAGAGAGAGAGAGAGGCGCGTTTTTTCCACAACAATTTCTTTGTCTTGTTTCCCGTCTCCCTACAAAGAAATTATGTACCAGTATAAAGCACTCTATAAATGGAGTGAGCTCCCGCTAGTGAACGGAATTCCAGCGCGGGCGGAATTTTTTTTATCCCAGGAAACTGTATAGAAAAAAAACCGGGAGCTAGATCAATATTTACCTTTCCTGAAAAAAAAAGTCCACGTGGAAGACAGCATTTCCAACAGACTTTGTCAGATCTGGAGATCTCTTTTAAATCAGACTGTTTTTCCCTTGATCTCATTAAACTTCATTGTCTCTTTAGTCTATCGCTGCCTCTCCAACCACTTTTGCTTGTCATCAACTTTTTTTTCTCTCGCTCAAATTGCGTACTTATTACTAGGAGCTTTGCAGTTTCCTCTCACTCGCTCTTTCTCTCACCCTCCCTCCCTTTTTATCCTGTCCTACTTTCCGTGTCAAAATAAGGTTGTCCTTTTTTGTCATTTTTTTTCTCTACTGGAGCTAGAGCTAAACACAGGTTGAGTAGTGAGTATATAGCAGGATCAGCAGCACATGTTGCAAATAGGCGGAACAATGCTGGAATAAATTTGTAGCGTAGGAACACACCGAGAGTCGTCCATGTAATGATCATTGTTAATGGTCCGGACTGGAAACACAACTCACTTTAAATTATTTAACCAGCCTATTCCCATCCCATTCAGAGAAGGAGCTAAAAGGACCGGGAAAATTAGCAAAAAAAATGCACATCTATCTGCACTTGCCTCTTCCCTCTTTTTTTTCTTCTTCTTATCCCTGAGAATGCAGAGCGAAAGACTGTGTTTTTTCTTGTGTCGTTGTAACTTGTGTAAGCAAGTGAAAAAAGATGGGAAAGGGAATGGAGTGGAAAGGAAGTGCAATAAAACCAATCTGTTTTATTATTGTAGCTCTTTTTCTCCTTCCTTTTTTTCCTCCTTTTCTACCCCGTTAGAAAAAAAAAACAAAAAAGCAGGCTTCACGCAATACGTTTTTTATTCCAAGTTCCATTCAAATGGCCAGTTTTATCGCGAATAAAAATCAATTCTTCCGCACACACACACACTCTTTCTCTCTCCTTTTCCCACCATTTTCTTCATTTTTTTCCAAAAAAAAATATTTATGAGCGCCGCTCACCTCATACATTGAGCTAAACGTGTAAAATGAATATCAACATAATAAAACTGTACACAATTTTCACTGGAATCTCATTACGCTCTCTAGTCAATTTCCATTTTTATATTTATCTATACATTTTTATTATTTTCAGAGAGTTTGCCTCCTTGCCTTGCAAAAAAAGAAGAATAACAACAACAGTCTCCACGAGTACTCTGTTTTTTCCCATCTAGTGATGGATTTTAACTGGGAGTGAAGGAGGAAACCTCACAGGAACTCTGTACGAGGGACACACAACAATATATAGGGTAGAAAAAGAGAAAAAAAGAAAAAAAGTGGAAGAAAGAGCCCACAAGAGGATTACATTTTACATTTTTCTACGTCGGTTTTTTCTGCACTCCCTTTCATTATCGAAACAAAAAAAGGGAAAAAAAGGAAGAAGAGGAGTAGAGCAACGACGACTTTTTTTTCTCTCCGTACATGTTTCCTCTCTCTCTCTTCCTTATTCTTCGTTTTCTCTACATGTAATTTTTTTCCCGCAGTTTTCTTTCAGTGTGTTGTGTTGTGTGTGCCTGAGTGGAACAAATAGGAAACAGAACGAGACTTCAGCTGGACGGAAGACTAGGGAGGAGGGAGAAAAATAAAGAGAAAGAGAGGGAGAGAGAAGACGGGAAAAAGCCCAGGAAGCATTAAGCCTGCATTACTTCCATCATCATCATTATCATTCTCCTCAACATTATTATAAGAGGGGAAAAAAGGAGTACTAAGGACTGGGAGAAGTAAAGTGTATCTCCAGCTTTAAAAAAAAATCCTGAAGAGGAGAGGGAGGAGGTGGAGTACCCAGGAGGAATTGTAAGAAAAATATCCAGCCATTTATACAATTTTATTAAAGAGTGGAAGAAACGAAGAAGGAAAAAAATATAGGGATCCAGCTTACAAGAGAAACTTTTTTTTTCACATTCGGGAAGAGGTAGAAGAAGACGAGCATAAAAAATATTCTTTTTTACAAGATCGAAGAGAAGCAGAGAAAGAGAGAGAGAGAAGTAACAAGGAAGGGAAACCAAAAGAAGAAGGGAAAAGGATGAGAGAAAATCTTTTTACAAGTCCATATGACGTCTTTGAATACCAGAACCGGATGGGATGCAAACAAACAAACCGGTAGCAATTTGACTAGCGAGAAGATACAGGTAAGGAAAAAAAAATATGTGGGGAGAGTAACGCGCCGCACAAAAATTTTTTTTTACGGGGAGCTATGAATATACGTTCATTTTTGACAATACAATAATGATTTCAACAATGCAGGAAAGATGGTGATGGATGGATGGCACATTTTGTATAGAGGGAGAAAAATCTATTTAATTTGTTAGCTCTGTCAAGACTGTCAGTTTTTTGTGGTGGGTTATGAAAGGAAATCATGCAAAGTGTGTGTTTTCTTTGCTGGGGCAAGTCGAGAAAAAAAAAACTGAGAAGCTAGGGAAACTAATAGTAGGAAAAAAAAATTTATTAAAAAAGCGTTTTCGGGGTAGCGATTTTCAAGACTTTTGTGTAGCATTGTGTGAATTGTGAGGCTGTCAACCTCAAAGAAACTCAAATTAAAAGGAAAAGAAAAGGAGAGAGGAGAGGAGTCAGAGAGTGGGGAGCGGAAGAGATGCTGCTGCTTCAACATGGCACACATCCTTTCTCTCGCTCTGAAGCCACATTGTAAAAGAAAAACAAACAGATTCACACGAGATAACGTAAACAAATCGTAAAAATATATTTGAGTCCTTCTCAACTCCGACCAAAAACGACTCTTTGCACAAAAACTGTTCTTCCATGCAGAAAACACATTTGGGTTGAATAAGCAGTGTGGGAGAGAAGGAAACGGAGTTGCGGTGATGAACGCTCGTCTCGGTTTGGCGTGTCGTTGTTGTCGTTTGTTTGGTGTGGGGAATAAATTTTGAAATTTTATTTTTTTTCTGTTGCCGTTTGCAGGGAAGTAGGGAAGTATTTGGGGGAACAGAGAGAAGTGGCACTGAGCATCCCTCAGCATCGGTAAACGTAACGCCGAGGTCCACCAACTCCACCTCATCTTTGTCATCGTCACCAGGTGGGGCTGGGGCTGCTGGCAGCAAAACGGAACTGTCCCCAGACGACCTTGACGCAATGCGTGAAGTCTTCTACAGAGAGAAGTATGATCCGATGACTGGCGTCCGAATCGCGAGCACTCTAGGTGGCTTCTTCCTAATTGTGCTGCTGACCCTTTTGTACAAATCCAAGTGTAAGGGGAAGCACTCTCGTGAACCTTCACTCAACGGCACGACCTACCCCACTAAGCTAGTGATGAGAGGGAGGAATGTGCAGGTGGACGGGGAACAGGATTTTTGCGAAGGGATTGATAATGGAGATATTGGGATGGGTGACGGGGAACAGAGTCCGTCTCACCCCGTGCCGCTAACGCTTCTTGACTCGACCTGCTACGGCTACATGAACCAGGTTCACCCAGCCAAGAGTCACCAGCCAATATTTGCGAACTACTATGGAAATGCGGAAGGACAAATGAAAAGTCCGGCAGTTCTCCTAATCACAGCTGCCAATTCAGAGTCTTCCGATGAGGAGCTCTCAGTCATTTCCACGTTCGACCATTTTGGAGGAGAGGCAGTCCCGCTGGAGAGAATCAAGAAAGGGAGGAACTCGCTTGCCTCAGTCCCACCATGCAGACAATTGCTGTGCTCGAGCGAGAGTCAGTGTTACCTCCTACACCCTCGGTCACGATCCCCTCCCTTGAGGATAGGGGCCAAAGGGAACATTGACATTAACGTGATTCTGCCCACCCCTAGCATTTCCCCGAGTGGAAGTGAAAACTTTAATATGAAAGAGATTGGCGGTGGAGGGGAAGACCAGCTGGTGGCACTGTTTCCAGGAGGAGGGGAAAAGCGTCGTCTCCTAACCGCGCGCTCACTCAGCAGTGAGAACGAGAACGACCTCTCCGAGATAAGTGAAAGCAGTGAGGGACCGGCTATGTTGCCGTTTGGCTGTGTGAACAGTTCACTGTTCTCTCTGGAGAATTTAAAGTACGTGGACGACACGAGTAGCGAGAACATTCCAACACGGGGATCCGATCCCGACGAGCAAGATCAAGATACGAGGTCAATTGGTTCTGACTCGGTGTTTGCATGTTTCGAGCATAATTTCGATCACATTGCGCCTACTTATGCAAGACGCGTCAGCAGTGTGAGTGGGACTAGCAGCGGGGTCCTGGGAGCCGCGTCCCCTCACCCTTCACATCGTCAGCAGGTCGTGATCCCACCACCCACTTCCACTCCAGTAGCCGTGCAAGTTGATACACTTAAAGTGACCGGAGGTGGGGGCTGTGGCGGACTCCCATGCTCGGCAGGATTTGGGGACGGCGAGGAAACTGAACTCCGCATCACACTAACCCAAGCTCAAGTGCACCACCGTGATAGCTGCTGCTCCGACCTCGAGTCTGTCAACGACTACATGGAGACAGGGGCCAGAAGAAGGTCCTCCAGCACCCAGACTACCCTTAGTGACTTGAGACAAGCGCTGGGATATTCACCCACTATAGGATGGAGCAGGGGAGGTGCATCCCCAGGCACCAACTCCCTCTCGAGCTACCCCTCCCATGAGACTAATCCACGGAGGTTATCCGTCCCGCGGAGACGGAGAAGTTTAAGCCCGCACATGAATCCTGCCGCTCTAGCCTCCAACTCAACATCAGCAACGCCACCCTTTCTTTCAGTTACACTCCATCCAGCACCCCCACAAACCTTGCCGGTCACTGGGGACAACCAAGGAACTGAGTCGTTGTCACCAACAACCCCTACAAATCCCCCATCAACCTCAGTCACAATCCTGTCCACCAGTGCTGAGGCAACATCTCCCCTCAGAAGAATGAGGAAGAGGTCCTTCGAAGCCGTTAGGAAAACACTGAGCCTTCAGTGTGAAGAGAAAGTTGACGTTTCCAGTTTATACGTCACCAGCTCTAACGAGACCACCCCGACGAATTAAAAAACAGATGTCAAGCACAGAGTAAAAATGAAGTTTAGCTAGCAGTACGGAGTGACATTTTATATAGCACTATAGCTCGTATCCGAAAGGGTTGCTCCTCTCTGGCAACCCCATATTGCCAAAATTTACAGAGAAAAAAATCTTCTTTTTAGATTTAGCACAAACCGTATTCTATACATTGCTACTCTACTTACTACACCTACCAAAGAACATGTTTTAAAAAAAAGCTCCACTACTTATCTTCCAGCGACTAAAATTTAAAATTTTGCTGTGAGCAGTAACTATACTACTACGCATACTCTTCCAGTGTCCCACATATATTTTCAAAAAATATATAATAAACATTCAGCCCACTCTGCCTTTTTTATCAGACTTATTATTGCTAATTACAGCTCTTGCCCAGTACACATCTTCCCCAAAAAAAAATTCACCAGGAGAGTGTAGACAATCATAAAACAGAGTTAGACAGTTTAGAACTTGGCCACTATACATGTAGCTTTTAGTTTCTGTCTCTTCGAGACAAAATCTACTACAATTTATAGAAATTCTACTGTGAAAAAATTAGATAGAAAAATCATAGGAGTACCAATACAATTTAAAGCAAGAATAATTACAAAAAATACCACCGTTGTTCGCCTTTCTTTCCCTCTACCCCAAACACATTTACACTGAAGTTTGCCCAAATGAGAATTTTTTAAAAAAACCTCCACATTTCATCGCAACTGATTGAACACTTCACATCCGGGAATTTTTTCAAAAAGAAAAAAAAATGTCTCAAAACTTCAACGAAACACTGTATTAAATAGCCTGAGCGAAAAAAAAATTTGTAGAGGAGATGATCACAGAGAGAGGACAAAGTAGGGAAAAAATTAGAAAAAAAATATTTCCTCTCTCTCGCAATCTACTTTACACATAAAATGAAAAAAATCCATTTAATAAAACTTTACCTGGAAACAATAAACAATTTCTAACGAAACTTTAAAAACTTTTTAGAACAATAAAAAAAACTTTAACTATAATACTTTAATACTGCTCGGTAATACTAAAAAAAAGATTTAAGTCGATAAAACCAAAATGTACATAGTATGGCTCATTTGAAATACACTACATTATAAATACTATCAATCCAATCACAATAATCTTCCAGTTTTCCTCCAAAGATAAAAAATAATAATTTTTTGGAGGGATGATGATAATATTTGACTCTTGAGCAGACATTTTTTCTTTTCTTTCTTATTCTCATACCTTTTTTTTCTTTTTGGAATTTAAAAGTGAATACTGGCGATGAAGAAGAACAAGTATAAAATCTACTAAAAATATATGATCCGGCTTTTGTGCTTGGTCTAAACAAATAAAATGATTGATGCTGTAATGTTTTACGTGTACGTGTTCAATATAGCACATTTTGAATTTAAATGTGCTAAAGTAGAAAAAATAAATGATATTCCTTGAAAAAGGACGGAGATAAAAAAAATTTACAAAATTACCCTGTCAAAGCTTCCATTTCCCTAATGTAAAAATGGCTCGAGGTGGAAGTTTTATACCTTTTTAGAAAAGTTACTACGAGAGTTTAGCTTGTAGATAATTTTTTTTTCTAATTTCCGTCAACTAAACATATATGACCAAAACTCTAGGAAAAGTTTTTTGCTATTTTAAACATAATATTGTAGAAATTAGAGGGGAGTGTAGCTTTTTCTAGAAAATTGTTTTTTCTCGGGAAATGCCATCCTCAAAACGAGATTTTTCCCTTTGACTTTTTCTATACGTACTCATAAAGAAATAAAAATATCTAATACACTTTAAAAGATGTCTAATTCCAAAAAAAAATCTCTTTTTTAAAATTATAATGTACTATGTACTATTTATAAGAGTGCTGTGGGGTGACTGTTGCTGGAGCTGTTGTTAGCTAGAAAAATATACACTCTGTTGTACTCCAGTCTTCAGAAAAAAAAATATTGCGAGAAAAACCCTTGTACTAGCCAGGTGACTATTACTGTACTACTTTCAAGAAAAAACTGTTAATTGGATGTAAACCAATTCGGTTTAAAACTTTTAAAAATATATAAAATACTCTTTGTAAATTATCACGTACTTTTAAACAATAAGTATCCTCTCACCCTTATCATTGTGATTGTAAGATTTTTTTCTTGTAAAGAAAGCGCTGACAAGATAAAAATATATATATAAAAAGTACTTGTGTTATTTGACATGGATCTCTATGTGTGTGCATCCAAAAATAATAATTTAAAATGTCCACAAAAATCAGGATTCGTTTTTGAGCTGTGGATTTGAACTTTAACTGAAAAAAAATATTTTAAAGAACCCTCTCCGGAAGTGCATGAGTATGAAAAATCATGTTTAACTATGAACAAATTAAAATTTTTAACATTTTCGCTGGAGACTCCTTACAGTTGTGATGATGCAAATATATTAAAAAATTATAGTGAATGCATTTAAGATATGTACTACTTATATGTAATACTGCTACTGATACGTAAATGTAGCCATCTAAATGTAATTGATAAATATGGGGTAATAAGGGGATGGAGGGGCTGTTATTAATAAAAAGTACTTTATGCAAATATACTAACAAGGGAAACCGTTTTCCTTATATTTGAAATTAGCAATTTGAAATAGCAAGTCTAGTACACTTTTGCACGTAGA
>JAHZND010005600.1:0-10054 GCA_027744115.1 Acrocyrtus sp. NNG-2020
CAGAGTAACCGATGACAAAATTTTTCAAAATTTTGGAAACACCCCTTCCTGTCGTGTCATAGTTGAGATAATCTTTCTCGTAAATTCTGCTAATTAAATGGGAATCTCCATAGCTATATGGCAAAGGGGGTGTGGCTAACGATGCTGATTTCGGACAAGTGTCCCGGAACTTATAAGCTATACGACTTTAAAGAAATTCGCAAAAAAAACAACTCGTAAAATATTTTTCTACTAGACTAAAGAAGGCAAAGGGGTAGGGTTTGGGACTTTTATCATGCATTAGGTTCAACAACTTTACGCATGTTCTTAAACATGAACTAAGAGTTTAATTCTGACAACAATAAGGGTTTAAACTCGGAAACTGTATCTGAAGCCCCGACTTTGGTTACCTATATACGGGAAATAAATGCATACGAGCCCTTGATTGGCATGGCACTAAAATGTTGTCTTGTTACCTTTATGTCATGAATAAACGAATTTTATATGTATACATGTAGTTTGCAGACTTACAGAGAAGAGGCTTCACTATTTTTGTTTAATTACTTTTTCTTGTTAGCATAAATTTTGCTCGATTGCGATAGATCAAAACTACGAGTTAAATCAAAATTGACAAAATTAGTAGGTACATAATGTCACTTACATATGTCCATAGGTTGAATATATAAATAATCTACTACTATAGCAGCACAGACTTAATCAAGGAATTGTGAATTCAGTTTCTATAATAATCACTATAGTCTATTCTTTGATGGTGATAATTACTTTGTTTCCAACTTTCGAAATTTGATTGGTTTTTTCGAATACCTTCATGTTTTAATTGTTGAAATTGGTGCACAAATTTTTCCTTATTTTGTATTACGGGAATCGGATTTCCTGCTTCCGGAATTGGGTGAGATGGGCCCGGAATTTCCGCGGAAAATCCCTTCGAGTTCACCGATTCTTCTTGCGGAAAACGAGCGTCAGTTGTACTTGTTTTATACGCCTGACACCGTCTACTTTTCAAACCCATATTATTTGAGGAATTGTCGCCGCCCAAATAGTGTTCCCTTTTTTCATCACTATCAGTCACAAAAGAATTATTTCTGAACTTTTCACTTTTATCATTGGTAGTATGAATGTGTTCCCCTTCCTGCTTAGGCAGTTTGTTTTTTAAACAAAAAGATTTTTGCTCCACTTCATGTTTAGTTTGGCACTTTTGGTCTTTGCCACTGAACAAATAAATATTTAGTTACTATATTTCTGTATTGTCCAATTTCATTGAAGAATGAATTGCCCAATGGTACACTTACGCGTCGGTTTGCTGGTCTGGAGATTTCCTACGCTCTCTTTCAAGTAGATGGTACCCTAGCGAATTCCTATTTAGACTATCCAGAAATTTGTGATGATGGTGATCTTTTTTTAACAAACCCGGGATATTCTTATTAAAAAATGTTGAGACATCTTTCGTTCCATTGTCTGCATTGAACTCGCTGGTAGAAGATCCATCGGATGCTTTAAAATATTAATCAAACTTAGTTTTAAAAAATATATGATTACCTAGAATACTTACATACAAACCCCAACTTACCAACTTCACCTTCCTCTAGGTTTGCAGTTTTATCAACTGGCTTTACTTTGGGTCGCGCTGAAGGACTCATTTTTGTGTTTGAAGTATATAATGCTTCAACTGCTAAAGACACCCGCTGTTCTTGCAAACCAGACTGGATGTCCTGGGTATTATGGCCACGTTTTGCTGTCTTAATTTCATTCAAATTGTCCTGACACCCAGCAGTTTTACGAGTTGAATTATTTGTGCTACTGTTTCTTTTTACACTAGACACTTGACTACTTTTATTTTCGAAACGATTTTCGTTCGAAGCAACATGCCTAGTTTTGAATTTAGAAAAATCTAGATTATTTATAACGCGAGATTCATCCGGAAGTAACTTTTTTTCAAGAGGCGAGAGAGGTTCTGCGGACACCGAGGAAACATTTGAGACTGCAGTTTGACAGTTGATTTTGCACTGGAGATGATTTGATTGGTGGCCTTCATCGTATTTACCTTTAACTGCACCAGGATCATCCTCCAAATTGCTTGCGGAGACATTATCAAACTCGTATTTCTTCCTACCCATATTAATAGCACTTTCACTTCGAGGGATAAGCTTAATGTTATCATTTTGAGTTTGGTTGCTAACACGCTCAGTTGAAATTACGGAGTTTTGCTGGAACATATTATACGAGCTCCCCTTTGCAGAAGACTTGGGACTGCTCGAATTTTGAAATCCCATGGCGTCTACTTTCTTTTTTTTCTCTTTTCGTTTCGTTTCCTCTGAAGAAATCCCATATATGCGACGAAGCGTGTGTTTGTCGATTCTTAAACTTTTTTTCAATCAGGGTGAAAACGCTATACAGTTTGCCTAGCACTCATCACATCATCACACATCAGCAAGCCAAGAAAAATTCGACGAAGATACATACTAGTATGTATATATATTATTCCGTAGTCAAATTTTAGCGAAATCAGTGAGGCCTGCCCTACTTCTTTAGTGGTCAATCAATGGAATGTTACTTGACTATGCTTTAAACAGAGTTCCGGGCCATTTCAAAAATGAATACGTAGAGGCTCAAAGAAAATATTCTTCCCATTTGCCGGACCATAAACTTTCAATTTTTATGTAGGGGTATGCATGTGGACGATAAAGTTCCAAAAACGGTAGTAGCAAATGATATAAAAAATTAAGGAAATCTGTAATGCTGTTCTACTGGAAGTAATGAAGATTGTTCATTCTTGTGATTTGAGGAAGGCTACTAAAACAGTATGAACATTCTACGACTAACCTCTATCTTTTCAAGTACTACAAGTAAGTAACACAGGATATACAAGTAAGTAATTCAAGTAATAGGATAAAAAACTGAACGGAACGATTAATAAGGAATTGCTCGAAAAAAATTTCCACATGCTGCTAATTCATTTTCGTTATATGTTCATCTAGTTTTTGGCTTCCTGATATAGAAGGATCTTTTTATCAATCAAAGTAAAGTTAGGTAATCCTTAATTTTTCTAAGATGGATATTCATTCAGTTCGTGCTCTTTTGCATGCTGTGGAAAATACATTCGTAATTTAATTCATGTTCATTTTTGTTTTCGTATTTGGCTTCTCTGTGTGTTGTCATGAATTTTAATGAACTCGTACGGCAACCTAAATTAGGTATATAGCTTTCAGGCCGATTTTTAAGCGAGTGGGTTGGTCTACTAGAATTTTAGTCTAGTCTAACTAGGGAACATTCTCAAAAGTCAGTGAGCTTTTCCGTTTTCATGATACGTTTCTGAGACTATTTTTTGCGTAGATTACGATGGCGCTTGCCAAAATCCCGAATGCGCAAGTTCGAGGGCAGAATTGGAGGCAGCTGTGCTTTATGGCACGTTAACTTGTTAAGGTGCCATTAAATGCCTTCAAGAAAATGTATGGAGGAAATAGATCTCAACAAGACGATTCCAACGATGATACGCACGCCTCTTAACTCTAAGGCGTCTTGGAGCTAGGAGTTCGAATGTGTACCCAGCAGTGACCATGTCCCCGCATTGATACAATGGTTGTGTCACCTTAGGTTGCCATAAATTAAAGCTTCTACTTCCATGACGCCTTAGAGTTAAGAGGCGTACGTACCATCATTGGAATCGTCTTGTTGAGATCTATTTCCTCCATACATTTTTAAAAAGCATTCAGTGGCACCTTAACAAGTTAACGTGCCATAAAGGCACATCTGCCCTCAATTCTGCCCTTGAACTTGCGCATTCGGGATTTTGGCAAGCACCATCGTAATCTACGCAAAAAATAGTCCAAGAAACGTATCATGAAAACGGGAAAGCTCACTGACTTTTGGGCTCACCGAAGTTAAGGTTACATAAGAGGACATTTCATTACAGCACGTGAATGTTAACTTATACTAACTGGCTAACATTATACCCTGTGTATATTCTTTTCTTTTATTTTTTGTTAGCCAGTAAGCACTTTATAGTTTTACTTACACTTTTTCTTCAATCTGCTCCTTCAAAATTTCTTGCATTCGCTTCAACCAGAAAGGATACCAGTCTTTTTGGAAATTATACTTTTCCACATCCACACCATCAGACTCTAGCTCCATGCTTCTTTTTTCCCAGAATTTTAACCATTCCTCTTGATATCTTGGGTGCCTCTCAGGTTTATTAATAAAATATTCCCTCTCTTCGTTGTACGCTTCAACAATCCTATTAATGACAAAAAATCCGGGACATTTTATATATGTATTTGTAAAAAATATTACTACATGTAAAAGACGGACAAAAGGGGCTAAATAAACAAACGATACAAACACTAACTTTGCTTCCTCATCTCTCCATGTTCTCCATCTATGTTCTAAATCGTTGTTCCACTCCCCAGAAGTTCGAATGGCAACTTTTACTTGCATTAATGACTCATCTGATGAAACATCATAATCTTGAATACTTGCAAAAGATGTATTGTCTGGAATGGGCATCTCATGAACCTCTATATTTGCAGCTGCGTCACCAGCAATAATTGGGCCTGGGCTGTCAGATCGTATGCGATCTATTTTTTTCACTTTATGTTTTTTCCCGTCTGAAATATTGGTGGTATAGTTATGATATGCTATAACAGTTATCACAATTTCTAATAAAACATCGACAACGATTAGCGCAAACTAAACTTGAAAGTTGAAAGCTGGAGGAAACCATAATTTAGTAAAATTTTCGAGTTCGAACGAAACAGCCATATACCGTAGGAAAAGATTTATGGTACTCTCATTTTTGTACGGAATACATACCAACATTGAAAGACGCGTATTTTAACTCAATTTTTAAAAAGTTAAATTGGCAAAGCCTTTAAAAACTATGCCCGGGACTTAAAAAATGCTAAATATGATCTATTACTAAAGACGAGTTGCATGCTACTGGCCGTGTACAGACACTTTTATCCCAAAACCTCTAGTCCGAACAGTCAACAGACACTATGGTCCGTATTTTTTACTCCCAAAGATGCTAGTCATTATCTTACCTGATCTTAAAGATAGATCTTAGTCCCAATTTTGAAAATACTTAAACTTTCTGTATTTAAAGAAGGCAATACATTTATTTACCTAGTTAAGAGCATTACTCTACACTCAACCTCTTGGAGCTAGAAGGGTTGTTTGTAATTTTTACTTCTAGTATAATTACAAAAAACCCCTCGTTCTTGTAAGCTCAACGTCACTATTATGACTGTGAAAGAATAAAATATTTGTTTTGTTTTTAGCATTTTAAAAATTGGGACTTCAGACTAGAATCTTTGGGATAAAAAAAATACGGACCAGGGTCTGCTGGAATTAGCGCTTTTGGGATTAGAATCATGGGACTACCATGATGACTACCCTATCCGACCGCTATTGGCACGGGTCACTGATCCCCTTCAGAGACCCGCACAATTTAAATCGCCGCTCCGTTAAATACAAATATAGAACAACGAATTGGCAATCAACCTGATAAGTTTTCACTTGAGTTTGCTCCTGGTCCTCTGGTTTCCTTTACAGAATATTCGACCAACTTTGCAATGAATTCCTTCTTCGGAACAGGATTTTGCAAATCTTCTTCATAATTTGCTAAATTCAAGCCTAAGGAAATCAAAACGATTTAAATATGTAAATACCAAACAACCTACAAGGAATTGTATTATTATCTGCCTTCGGCAAGTGAGACGAAAACGCGCAAAAATACTGAAAACCTTCGTTACTTTCATTTCGTTTCCAATAGTTTCTAATGTTTTCTATTTTTAAAAAACTTGACTTTTTGCGCGTTTCCGTCTCACTTGCCGTTGCCGAAGGCAATTTAATAACCATATAATAAGACAACAGAAAAATTTAAACTTACTGTAGTTGCGGAAGTTATTTTTATGAGATTCACTTCGTATATGTGCTCCTAATTTTCTTTGACCCTGGATCAGTTCATTACATAGAAAGCACTTTGCCTGAATGGATATAAAAAGTTTACATTGGTTCATAAAAAGAAATTGTGAAGTTAGTATTGTTCCTTGAAATACATACACGGAGCAAGAATTGCATTTGTGCACATTTTTTTCTGAAGGGATTTAAGTACTAATTTTTAATTTCTATAGCAATATGCAACAATCCCATTACTGCCCAAATGCAATTCTTGCTCCGTCACAATCCACTATACCCCAGGCCGAGTATCCCATAATATTTCCGCGACGAGAGTAGTTCGATTCGGGTGACAGCGCCACCCAATGTATTTCAATGGGCATGTTTCTTTTAATGTTGTAGAAATACTAGAGATGTCGCTGTTCTGTTTTTAGGGTAATGCTAAAAGTATTGGACTGATTCATGTGGCAGAGCCATCAAACGGTGAACAGGCTAAACACCCTCGTCGCGTATTTATATTGATGTTATTGTAAGAAATTCGGCCTGGGGTATAGTGGGCTGTGGCTCCGTGTATGTATTTCAATGGACCTTAAATTCAAATTTCATTTCCCTTTTTGGGAATATTTCTTGAACGCATTCAACTAACTTTTATAATTAACCTAGACATCTGAAATTCGATGGGGTTAACTTATACTATAAAGAAAGCACTCCCATATAGTTTCAGTGTGCTACGATACGATCAGTATTTTTGAAGTTAAATAAAAAAATATCCTAGAAAAATAAGTTATTAAGTACATAGATATTATGCATTGCATAATTACCTCGAAGTTGATTTTGCAATAGTTTGTTCCTGGCTTAATTCTTAAAAATTTTTTAAATTGGTCATCTGATTCCAGTCGGTCGGTTGATGTATGATCTCTTCGCATTCTGGCGTAAAGAGAATTCTCACCCTAAACGAAATTCATATTGATAATTGATATTATGTATGAACATCTGAACTGCACTCAGTCTAAGCAAAAACCAATAACCGTTTGTAAAACCAAAGTTTTTTTTTGAAGTACGGAACTTTTGGAAGGCTTAGAAACACTCAAAACTGTGATGCAAGCTTGGTGCACGCTCTTTAAACTTTTTCCACTTTCTGAGCATTTCTAATTTTTTTGCAAAAGGAAGATTTCTTCTACAATTACACAAACTATTACGTTACGGAACGCTGCTTAGAAATACTAACTACCTACCTGTTTTCTTATTAGTTTTTTACGTTTTACCCAAAGTTATTTATTTACTAACAACATTAGTTTTACAAAAATGGTTTCTGCTTGGACTAACCGTGCAATTTTGTAGTAATAAAGTAGACTACATGTATCCAATTGTCTTACACAATATTCATCTGCCCAGTCCGCGTCATTAACTTTCGTTGGGTCTGGTGGTGTATCCATTGCAAGGCCTTCAGGATCGCTCACGCATCCATGAATTGAGCTCACGTCACTAGGCCACTCAAAATCATCAGAGTGATTTGATTCTAATTCGTCGTCACGGTCATGAAGTTCTGGATGAAATAAACCTTGGGGCGGAGGATCTTTCTCATTTTTCAGAATCCACCATGCTATTTTTTTAACCGTGTACTCTCCAAGGTCGTCTATACTGTCTGGCATCACAGGAACCTCAACTTTTACGTCAGATTTTAGCAATCTACTGACTTCTTTGGCTACATCTCCTACGCTCAATTTTCCTTCTATTTTAAACTCAGTGGGGGGACGCTCTCTCTGCGAAATTTTTGGAATTTTTAGCGCTACAGTAGGCTTGTTTGCCTCTTCTCTGTTCGCAGCATCTATTTGCGCCAAAATACGCTGGAACGAAACAGAGGGAGCATTTCTCTGCTTTTCCGAGGGAACCTCTCGCATTTTCTTAAACTTTATTCGTTTTTCATTTAAGGGTTTTCCTTTTTCCTTATTGGCCTCACTTTTCTTCTTTCTCTTTTGAAAATATTCGTCTTTATTTTCCCATGGTAAAACCCTTGTACCATTCACAGAAAGTTTTTCAGCTTTTCTTTTAATTTCCTCCAGCTTTCTGATTCTTGTTTCGGCATCACGATCTGCTTTGGATACTTTTCTATCGTTATCATCAATTTTCTGCCTTTTTCTGGGTACAATATCACTAGAGATGCTACTGCTGGAGTCACTATTTAACTCCAGAATTCGAACACGTTTCTGTTTTTTCTTCCTCTCATCCTCCGAATAATGCTTATTTCTTTTGTTACTTTTCATCACTTTTAGCGCTTGTTTTGTTAATTTTCCTTTAAACCATGTGAGTTTGTCCCGCTCCAGTCTTCGAATCATGTCTTCTCTGGAAGTTGTCATAGGCAAATTGGATGTCAGAGCTATGGAGTTGGGATTTTTTGAACGCTTCAAAGGATTATGAAACAAAATCGGCAATTCCAACAAATCCAAGCAAACAATTGAAAGTGGTTTTAGTCTGAACTTTTTTTGAAAGTGCACATGCTCTTTGTCAAAAACGGGTTTCCATTGCCTTATTTTGATATTAGAAACGGCGCTGTTGTATTTTGTACATGGCTTTGGCTCTTTCTGCTGGTGTACCATTTTTCCTTGCTTATGAGAATGTTGTTTCTCCTCCTTAATCTTTTTGTCATTTTCCGTACCAATTTTAAAACCATAGCGATATTTCTCAATTTCTTTCCCTTTTTGCCATTCATTTTCAACTTTATCAGATTCGCTACCAGAACTGGATGTGTAACGGTCCATTACTTTCACTTCTTGATTTTTACGAAATTTTTCACTATTCTTTTTCGGCTCGTTGTCAGAACCTGATAAATCAACTTGATGTTTCATCTTATGCTGGAACTTGCTATAAGTATACGTATTTGTTAATTTTGAAAGATCTTGCTCTGGGTTACTACTTGAACTCTTATCGCGTTTAGGATCTTTCTTACGCTTGTGCTTCCTTTTTTTCTTTTTCTTATGATGATTGTGCTTATTTGATAAATCCGAGTCAGACTCCTGTTGAAGCTCTCGATTAGGACCTAGCTTACTACTGTCCACTTCAGAATCAGAAGTTAGCTCGATTTTACTCGTAGTTGGTTTAAAATCTCTCCTAGATTTAGTTTTGGTACAAGTAAAACCTATGCCTAAATCACTTTCACATGAAACCCCTCTTTCTGGGTTTATTGCTGCTAAGTTTACGTCGTTGTTGTCGCCATTTTTACTTTCACGGGAGCCTGTGGACCTTTTATTGTGCAGTTTTTTCTGTTTTGCATATTGGGCAATATCTGGACATAGTTCCTGAAATAGTCCACTAGTGTAGGCCGACATTAAGTCAGCGTCCGACATATCGTCTCCTAAAAGCTCTCGAACTATAGACAACACTTCCTCTTCAGTCATACCCACCGGGACACTCACCTTTCCCCTCCGCACACCATGCGATTCATCGCCATCCATGGTTGGTTTATTTTCTTTCTGATTACCTAGGTATGTGGAGCTGTTAAAATACGAACAGAAAAAAGACAAATATTATTTTTAAATCATTTTTATTTTATAAGTAAAGGCCTTTAGTTAAAGTTAATTACTCGCCCATAGTTACTTTAGGGTAACCTAGATAGCTAAGGTTCCTTATCCCCAAGGGAGATTCGGATTTTAATGCAGCTAGTAAAATTAGTAAATATCTAGTTATCTAGTATATACCTATAAATCTAAGTATAACCACTATTGCCTCTCTTCTTTGTATTATTTTGTAGATAAACTGATTTCTTTAAATCTACAATGTGAACAATCATTTACGAATACGATATACTAATGTTAATTAGCACTACGGAACGCCCGGGGCATTTCTTTTGAATAATATAATTTCTTCGTTACTAAAATTGATTAAATTACTATAGCATTTATTACTGTAATTAGTAATTACTTACAAGGAGAGTTACCCAACGGGAAGTCTCCGATCTGCCCCCGCGGTATCGAAATATAGGTAATTGAGGCTCCTGATTCCGAATATCTGGGTTACTTTCTTGAATGGCCCCCTCGAAGGGCGCTGTTGGAAGCCGAAACATGTATTTTCGATCTAAAGTGATTATGATGACATATTTCATATACCAGAGAATTACACCATTCGATAGATCGTCAACAGGCAGGCGGTTCGAATGACACCTCAT
>JAHZND010005601.1:0-10812 GCA_027744115.1 Acrocyrtus sp. NNG-2020
TTTCCGTATTTGCTGCGCTAAAACTCGAGATGACGATGCTGACAAGGATCTTGAAGATACCCCACTAACCACTAATCTTCTCAGCAATGTCGCTGGCAAATTTGCCCTTAAACTCATTTTTGCAGAGCTCGTCACAATTACGAAAGTAAAAAATTACAGACAAGAACTATATACTTACTGTCACAACTTAATAAATTCTTCAGTCAGCCCTAGTAAAATGCTTTTTTTACAGCTGACATCCACAGGAACAATACTTTATACAGGAAACTGGAAACGTTACCCTGGGCTTTCCAAGATTTATTCTTAGCACGCCAAAAAGAAGCTTTTTAATTACTGCTATTTTTCGCACACATTGCTCTCTCTGCTCTAGTTACAACAGAGACAAAGAAAGATATTTTGTCGAGCACTGAAACCAGTGTTAATTAAATAAAATGCTCAAATTATCCGCTCGGATCTTCTTCTCTCCTCCATGAATTTACCCATGTGCCGGTGGTCAATGCCTTTTACATTGCTTCCATCACGTTCGTTCATGCCCTATCCATGCTATGCATGCACTCTTTTATCCAGCAACACTCCTTCAATGCTGTGTAGGCAATGCAAGTGCTCGTGATGAAATGAGAAAGAAAAGGCAAAGCGAGCGATGACTGGTTCAAATGTGTATCACGTGACTAATTTCCCGCTGTCAAGAATACCAAAAAATCAACAACAACAAAAAGTATCAACAGAAAAACTTTCAAGCACAGAGCAAAACTTCACTTCCATCTTCAACTTCTGCTGTTGCTCGTTGCTCTTCTGTGCATTTTATTTTGGGCCCACTTCCGGTTTCTGTTTGCTATCATGCCCTTTTAATCTAACCTTATAACGTGTGTTAGCTTATTTATTGTTTTATAAGAGTAGGACAGTGAAAATTGCTCATCTTGCTTAATCAGAGCATTGTTTTAGATTAGACATGATGATCAACTTTAACAGATTTCAGGTTTAGTGCTTTGCCACGTGTATATGTGTCCCAAATTAGTAAATGTAATTATTGTAATTTAGTAACGAGCTATAGAGGTAATGATTTTTTAAATCCACCTGGCAGCTTAGGGTTCGGTTAGGGAGGGGAGATTAAACTGTAAATCAAGAAGAGTTTTTGTAATAGTTACGTGAAGTGTTAGGCGTCTGACAGGAAAATAGAGTAAAAATGGCAATTACGTACACAAAGGAGGAAATTAGGCGATTTCTCCAGGAGGAGGGATACGATGTGGCTGACGAGGAAGTACTAAATAAGTTCATTCGAGGTATTAATTAATACATAAATCATTATAATCCCTATTAAGATATCAAGACCAGCTTAAATTGTTGAGTTACTATAATTTAATAAACATAAACTTGAATTCTGCCAATTTATGTATAATTGGTGTGATTTATTTTTCTGTAGATTTAAAGAAGCTGGTGAAATACGAAGAGATGAGGAATCGCCGGCGTCGGCTGGGTCATCTTCCAGAAGAAACGGTTTTCGACACGACCGAAGAGAGTAGTTTTACTCCAAATGGAACACCTGCGGGGCACTCAACAACTAAAAGTAGTACAGGAATGACTGATGAAAGCAGTAGAAAAGGCAACCAAAATCAATCCCATCGCAGAAGGAGAGAGTCCCCACCAAGTCCGAGCCCATTAAGCGATTTTGATCTATATGACCCGGAGCCACCATCTCCTGCGATAAAAGGTGACATGCAGCTTTTCACAGCACAAGAAAAACATAATGCTACAAACCAAAATATGGAGAATAGTATTAAAAGAAGAAATCCAGAAGGAAAGCGTATAAGTATGAAACATGAACCATAAGTATTTCAATTTCAATCAGTTTTAAATGGTCATATGGTATTATATGATAACCCAAACATAACGAATGTTATTGACTTGTGTTAGCTGAAACTCCAGTAGTTGAAAACAAAGGACTTCCTGTCAAAAAGAAGCTGGTAATGAAACGTGTCACGGCTGCAACTGATGACGAAGGCAGGGCAAATGTCGAAGAATCATATGTGGATTTAGCAAGTTTGTATTAAACATTTATTACAAAATAGCAATCGAATAAAATGAGTAAATCCTTTAGTAATTTTTAGAAGTACATATTGAAATGACGTAGAAATAAAGTCTAAGTTCTTATTTGTAGGAGGTGCTCAGAAGCCTGTACCTGCAAAGGTTCCCATCAGGCAGAGGCCACAAACAGTTCCTGTACGTATAAAGAATAAACCGGAACCCTTCAAAGAGAAGCAATTAAGAAGAGGGGATGGAGACGTCGATCAGCCTTTACCTAGACGAAATAAATCCAAAGAGCACGGGAAGCGTGGGGATGAATGTCCAGAAGCAGAACCTGATGAATTGTTCTATGTGATACGGGAACTTATGTTTCCAGAAGATAGTGACAGCGAGGAGAGCTTATTTAGTTCAGAACCAAGTAAGTATTTCTTGTTCTGTTCTTGCTATATGTATAGTAGGTGCTTTGATGCTAAATAGCAACTGACTACATGGTTATCTATTTTTATTTTCCAGAAGCAAAGAAATTGCCACGGCCTCCACGTCATGTTGCCATTGATCCTGTCGCCTTATATCACTGGTACAAAAAATTGCACTGGGACGTGCATTCTGTACCGGGAGAAGACCGCCATATGCATCTTAGATGGTATATCCTTTCGATAATAATTTCTTATTATTAAAAATGGATACTATAATAATCATTAATAAATTTTGTATTTTTAATTCCTTTCTTTCTTTTCAAAAATTAAGGAATGTCCGGGCTAAGACACTTCATGGGTATCATCCGTGCATTCCAAATCCAAGAAGAAAATATTTTCACTGAACAGTGAACGGGGCAACAAATATTAATTTCACTACTGCCAATACTGATGCCGTGCTTCTTCCAATAATTTATTATATTTATTGCTGTAATAGTAAATTATATGCTATTTATTTTTTGTGTTAATAAGATTTTATGAGTTTTATAAAAAATAAATGATTTTGTTAAGCATTTTGGTCAATTCAATGACTGCGATAAAAAACAAATGATGTTCATTTAGTTGTATATTTATTTAAAAGACTCCATATCTTTATTTTTGCATTAAACATTACCTTGTAACTTGTAATCATTACATCATTCATTTTCTATCATAATTTAGACATT
Source organism: Acrocyrtus sp. NNG-2020 (assembly GCA_027744115.1). Classification (NCBI taxonomy): domain Eukaryota; kingdom Metazoa; phylum Arthropoda; class Collembola; order Entomobryomorpha; family Entomobryidae; genus Acrocyrtus; species Acrocyrtus sp. NNG-2020. The sequence goes on from JAHZND010005601.1 coordinate 3,164, forward strand.
GATTTTGTACAGCAGGAAAACTGAATTTAATGTACATCTCGTATATAGTGTGGTTTTGTATTTTCGATGTTCGTTGAAAAGTCATTTGGCATTTTAGCTTAAATACAGTTTTATTGATTGGGTCATGTTCATAATATCGTTTGCAAAGAAGTACATTTTGCTCTCCTTGAGAATTTAAACTTTATACATTTTCTGTATATTGCAGATGGCAGTAAATATTTTTAAATTAACAAATTTACTAAACAAGAATGCTATAATTATATTTAATTATACATAAGTAATTTTTGAATATTCAGCGTACTATAATGTGCCTTTGCTTTGAAACCGTCATTCGTCATATAAGAGACGTAGTTTTTTATTGTCAGCCTATCACATCACTTACATACGGTAAAAGCACGCATGCAACATAAAAGGCTCGGAAAATTAATAGCAAGTTACAATTGCCTTTATTTTTTCTATGATTATATTTTCATTTTATTACCAATGCAGAAGCACACATAAGGAAAATCAAGAACATTTAGCAATGCACCAATTGTATTGGACGTCCTCAATATATTGTACTGGAGCCATGTGAGTGCAGATATTTTTTAAGTTTCTAAACTTAGGTGAAGTGCAAATGAAAGCAGATGTGTGTAATATGACCACCTGTTCATCCTTACACAACTATGCCTTCGAATTTGAGACTGATAAGTAGTGCGTGGTGATAACTAGGTAGTTAATATTAACATTTTAGTTACATGAATAAATTAAACTGAAAAGTGAATACCGTAAAGGCACCATAATTGCTTCTTGACTTTAAATTACAGAACTAATCCAAATTCTCAAAACTGTCCATTAACGACGTGGTCGTGAGGCTTTATTTTATTTTTTGCATAATTTTTATTTTGTGTAGTAGTGCTATTTAGCACCATCCAAAATCTTTGCTAAACATTTCAAACCTATTAATCTAGACATAAGCTAAGATTACGAAACTTTCACTGATTGTGTACTTTCCCTACTTTCACTACAACACTTTTGCAGTGTATTTGTTTTTAACTTTAAAATTCAAACGCATCGGTAACCAGTAAGAATTCAAATACCAGTCTGACTACTAAATCGGACATGATTTTATATTCTACTGCACTGTTCACTAACAACTTGTCCAAATCTCAATTTAATAATTTTAAAACATTAAAATAATCTGCTACTCTCTTGGCATCTTAAATTCTTTTTCGAATTTGCTTGATTTCTCCTTGCTTTAAAAATTGATTTTTACAAGAAATTCATTTCGCTTAAAGACACAGATTGAAATAGTAACTATCTATAACACAGATTGAAAGTTTGCTAATTGACTACTACATTTTTACTACGTCTGCGTTACTTCATATTTCATATTCAATAGACACGTGTACTAAACGCTCACTACCGGCATCAGTGTTGAATTGTTCAGGAAGTGAAATAGATTATTTTTCAGATGCATAATTTGCTTCATGTGTTTTTTTACCTGAAGCACCCTCAAGGTCACCTTTACATAATACTAATAGATATTTTATGGCAGTACAATAACCTATGTAGGTTTTCATACTTCTACATGAACTATTCTGAAGTATTTTTTGTGGTTATACACGTAAGACACCAAAAAATGCATACAATATCAAAGATTACCTTTTTTAAAAAAAATTGTACACATCATTTGAAAGAAATCATCATTTTAGATAGAGTAAAAATGTTTTAGAGAGGGATTCTTAAATACACATAGCTATCACATTAAATACAGTTTGGTTACTGATTACCAAATACAACATCGTATTGGAATCTTAATTTCCATTATCTTTGGCTTGTATGGGATGGAGATAACTTTTTGCTAAGGGTTGGACGATTCTTTTCTGCCTTCACCCAAAACGGCTCACCATACTGCCCTAACCAACTCACTTTTCTAGTTCTACAACAATACTGCTGTCAATTATTCTCCTTTCAACTTTCTCCACTACACACTTTTCTACCAGCACCAATTCATATTATTTGGTAGGACAGGGACTAAAATGTGACTTTGCCAAATTATTTTTAAAACTCTGTCGGTAGTTTTTTACGTATATCTAATTCAAGTTGTAGCACAATCAATTTTATCAACTTTTGGATTTTTCCTAACACAGACATTTACGAATAATGACAATTGACAATAGATAAAGCATTCTTATTGTTGCCTGTTGCACAGTGTCTTAAAGTATCATTTTTTATCAAGAAGCTCTACAATTCGACTACAGTGTTTTGTATTTGGTAACTTTAAGTTAACTTACAAAAAAATTTCCTTTTTTTCATGATTTCTAGAAGAGGCTCGCTATCTACGCGAAGCGTTTGATATCTCCTGTTAGCACCATACCTTGTTCTATGAAAAATACTACTTATTTATATGCAATTTGTTTATATCACTTCTTTTGTTTCTCATGAATCTGATTGTGGTTAGGTATTTATATTGATCTATTGACTCACACTTTCATTTTATACCTATTGTTTCTGGAAACTGATTGTTATTTTTCAGGAGTTGCCTACGTGGCCGCTCCAGTGACCTCAACTACGGATTGAACTAGAGGGAGCGCTGCACACTTTCCTTAATATATCTTGAATGTATTTATTTTCCTGTTTGTTAGCACAACTATAATTCGATTATTTTGTTGAGTTCACAGAACCTTACCTGTTGCACGTTGAATAATAATTTACCTATATAATTATTTTTTTAGAGTATCTTGATTGCTGATTTTAAGATAAAACTTAAATGCTCTAACGAAGAGGTATAATAAGAAATTGCAATCGATATTCCATTTAAAAGCAGCTGCTAGTTTGCAACTCGTGCTTTGCCTGTGACTGTCATCTCATTTCCTTTCTCCTTCCTGATCCTGATTGATTTTTGAAATAGCAATTTTTTATTTTTACAAACCAATATCAGTAAATTGTTAATTTGAAATTGGTTAGGTTATTGATTAGTTCCCGGAGATGGTTTATCATCAAAACAATATGCCACTGCATAAAACATTGCGTGATTGCTTCTGAAATGGATTATGGGGCACGTTGAGAATTTCGTATTGCTGATATAGACTAGACAGAGTTCCGAAACTTATTGCTAGTTTGTTCTACGAGGAAGTAGTTGATGAATGATGATCCTAGCAGTTAATATATGAATCAGCACGGAGATGAAGATACAGTATGAAAATAGACATGAATCTAGTAATTAAATTGGTGAAATATTTTTTAAGCAGCTGAAAGTTTGCTTCATACCAGTTCACGAATCACAAATACTCTAAAATTAATTATTACTAGTCCAGCTAGGTGGTAACTCTAAAAGACATAAAATTAGCTATCTAAAATAACTTGGTACAAGTTTTACAGACAAATACAATAATGGATACCTAAGATTTTCACTATTGCAAAATATTTACAGTCAGTTTTGTTTTTTTCAGATTATTACTAACAGTGTTGAAAATTGCTCAGGGCTTTTAGTAATTTTTTTAATCTACCGCAACTATTGAAGTCTTTGATGTATGATCCGCCTGCAGTATATGCTTTAAATATTCCTCAAAAATATTTATTTCGAAATACTGTCTCACTTTCAGTAAGATAATTGGGCTGGTATTGGACAGGAGGCTTTTAAAATGCGCCGATAGCACACAGTATCATATTTTTTAAAGACAAAAACTATGTCCAATATTTATGTCTGCAAGGCAAGTTTCTCTATCACATTTAAGCTGACGACGTCTACCTGATTTAATAAATGCTTGGTGGAATTCGATAGTTAAATGTGCACAAACTCCGTTTCAAAATTACCTGAGTGGATCATCTTCGTCATCATCATCGTGATCCAGACCGACTCTCGTAGGACAGCAAATGCCTTCCGTGCCGTCGTCCCGAAATCCAAAAAATACTTTCTCCGTTGCTGTTGGCTCATGAGCAACAATTCCATGAAAGTCCCTCAGCTCGTTTGCCGGGAACCACGCGGGATCTTCCTTGTTCATGATCTGTATCCCCATGAGTCTCGTTATGGCAATGAATGGGATCCACAGCGTGGCTATGAGAACCAGACCCATGGCGAGTCCCAGTGCCCACGTTGGGTATTCCTCATCGTGGGTCACGCCTTTCTCCGGATCCCACTTCGGGTAGGTACTACCCTCAGTGAAGATTTTATAGAAGCTTGCAAAAAGAATGATTATCATTGCTGACGGGGAAATGTACTTCCAGCAGAACAGCCAATAAGCGTGAGGTCTCTTTCCGGTCATTAGCTGGATGTCTTCCGCAAACCTGCTGAGTCCGTAAACGTACGCCACACCAATTACCTCACAGAAAGCAATGATAAGAAGTGGAACGTTGCCGCTGAACTGGTCAAACACGATGAATATGTAGTTTCCAGCGCCGTGGGCAAACATCATCGACAAAGCCCCACAACATCCACAAAGTATCCCTAAACAGTACACATTTCATTTGCTTTCACTGCTTTTATGGCATGTGCATGTTTTTTAGTAAAAAAAAGTTACTGCTACCGAGCTTCGAGTGCCTAGAAGCAGCAACGTATGTGAGTGTGAGTAAAATTAATTCATTACCGGTAAGTACTTCCTTCTTCATGTTAGGAAAAAGTTTCATGTCAGTAACAGAAGTGACAACCCCTTCTAATGTTCCGAACTGTGAGTCGATTCCAAGTGTGAAAAGCATGGAAAAGAATAAAATCGACCAGAATGGGGCAAACGTAAACTGGTTAATCGCCTCTGTGAAGATTATAAAAGCCAAGCCTGGTCCCGAAGCCGTCTGTAGTGGAGAGTGAAAGTTTTTCATTAGTACTAATAAACCTGGTCCTTCCCTCATGAGTCATGGCAAAACTTACAATTAGTTATAATTTCATGCAGCTGAAGCGCAAGCGCAATACGTAATGATAATGAATTAGGCCCTGAAATAAAAATTATTGTACTAGAAGCAGAAAACTAGTTAACTGCATGAGCATTATGGAACTTAGGGCGAATGGAATGGAAAGCAAGCGAAGAGACAAAAGCAATTTTCTACATGAGCTGTAGTCAGGTCCACTGTTTCACTTACATTATCAAGCTCTTCCTGTAAATTGCAAATTTTTATATCAGGCATTGGCTTTGTGTGTTTGATGCCATTGACCCAGTACGTGACAGGAGAGCCAACAGCAGGAGGATGCGTTACTTGCGTTGTGTTAAACAGCTCTAGCAACGTTTTATTATCTTGAAGGTGTTCTAAGCATTCCTTGTGGGTCATGTGAGCTTTAAATCCTGCATAACCAAAAATACATATTTTTCCTATGAATTCAGTCTGATCATAGTTCAGAGTGGAGAGGAGTATTGCGTATTCGCCAAAAAAAGGTATTTTTTAGGTAAGGTATGCCTTATATGAAATAGATTCTTGCTGTTTGGGTTTTCACAAAGCTTTCCTGTGGCTTGTGGTTTGGACATATCAACCACCAAAAAGTTTCTTTTACACTGCTCTTGAATATAATTCAAGCGTGCAGCTTTTTTATGATGCTTTTACCGTGAAAAATATGCATAATTTATGGAAAAGAAAGCGGTGAAAGTTTCTGATAGTGCGTACCAATAACAGAGAAAATAACGATTCCAGCAAAGAGTGAAGTAGTGCAGTTGGTAATGGACACAATTATAGCGTCCCGAGAGCAGTTGTTGTTCACAGCGTTGTAAGATGCAAACGCGATTAACCCTCCAAACCCCAAACCAAGGGAAAAGAAGATTTGCGTTCCAGCCTCCAGCCAAACCACAGGATCTTGTAGTTTCTCCCACTGCATAAATTATAATTTTAGAATGTGCAGCATTCCAAAAGTAAATTTACACTGCAGAAAGCATCTTCAAAAAGTAAATAGAATAATACTTTAGGACTAAACAGATGAAGAATTCCATCACTCATCCCTTCCAAAGTGACTCCTCGGCAGAAGAAGAGAATGAGAACACAGTACGGGAAAAGTGCCGTCACGTACACCAGCTATAGTACAAAATAAACAAAAGTAAAGAAACTATGCTTAACTCATAACTTGTCATCTCGTGTCGAACGAAGCTCTCAACTTGAGAAAAAGTGTTTAGTTTACCTTCGGTGAAGAGGCAAGTCCTTTCGCTAAACATAAATAGACCAGAAACCAAGCCACAACGAGAGCTGCGGCAATTTGCAAGTTGAAACTTCTGGGAGTATTAATGTCCTCTGAGATGTCCAATGTCTCCCGGTACCAGAAGTACTGGGTTGCACTGCTCACCTGTATATGGAACAAAGTGAATGTAATATTTCCAAAGAATAATGCAAATATTATTCTTTGGGCTTTCTGGAGAAAGCTTTTAACCTCGCATTCATGGTTCGTTCCATTTATTTCTCCTTTCATGGGATTTTCCCCAAAAAAAGTTTTCCCATGTGAATGCATATTGCGTTGTAAGCATCTCTATAATAAATTGCGAAATTGGATTATAGCGAAACTCACCTCCTCCGTTCTTTTGAGCAAGATAAGGAAATCTCCATACCTGTGAAATGGGAAAATGTAATGGCATACTAATAATGAATAATAAATGAAAGGGTAAAGCACACTAATCCCGAAGCTAATTTCATACGTTTCCTAATCCAACTGCGTAGCCAATGGTGGCCAGGAGAAAAGTAACTTTTGAATCCCACGATTCCCGTTCTTCTCCTTCGTCTTGGAATACGGAGTCGTCTGGAGGCTCAGCTTTAAATTCCTTCTTTTGCTTCTTTCCCCCTTCGGGTACTTCTTTCCCCTCTGCTTTGCCTACGGGAATTACGACTGCTTTCCCGTCTTTCACTCCGTCCTTCTTTACCACTGTATCCTTGATCTCTGGCTCTTCATTTAGCTGCATTATTTAGTAAGTTTAAGTCATAAAGTTACATGGTGCACTCAAAAAGCTAATTTAAGAGTCTAACCTATTTACTATTTGCAAACAGACCATAAAAAGGACAACAAAATATGAGCTTACCATGCTGGACGACTCCTCTTTAAACGCTGCATTAAGTGTCCCGTAATTTCCTGAATGGCCCGGCTGGGATTCATTGCTGAGCAGTCTGCCATGAAATTCTCGTAACTCCATTCTGTCGTAGGAACGCTGGCGGCCAAGCTCCCTGGAGCTTTGGCGCCGCGTTAACTGCGCCATGTTCGCCATTTTTCAATTTTATTCCCTTCACAGGGAAGTTTCTTTTAACTAATAATAATTAGCTTTCAGATTTCAACCAGTTCAGATATGTAACGTGTCCGCCCAGCGGACGCTAGAAGTTTAATTTAATTGTTGTAGTAATGTCATAATATTAGCAAAAACTATTTAATTGTTTGAATTGTTTCCCTGTTTAACTACTACTCACTAGTTCATTCCTGAATTTGTAGCTTTTTATTAAAGTCTTAAGACTATGAAATAATGAAGAGCACTACAACAGAACACAAAACGTACTTTGATGAGCGGAAAGTCTTGAATTACTGAGCAAAGTTGGGAATGCACATGAAGGAAAAACTGGCAAGTTCTCACCCGGCCTATCCAAACAGTGAAAGTAGCGTTACTGTGAAGCGAAACAGTTTACTTTCACTTTTCCCCACACCTGGTTACATTCTATTACATATTCACACGCCTGTTGATTTCCTATTTCCTCCATGAGTGCAAATAGTTATGGGAAGG
>JAHZND010005602.1:0-15592 GCA_027744115.1 Acrocyrtus sp. NNG-2020
AGCCGTGCTTGGCGTCACTGGAGCGCCAGTGGTTGTGGTGGGGGAGGTGGTGATGCGTGGCTTCACTTTCCGCACTCGCTGAGGTCTCAGTGTGCCCCCGCTGCTCTCTACAGTCTTGCTGGTGGTCGCTGCGACGAGAGTGTTTGAGGCGACTGACGGAACGAGCGACGGAATGATGACTGCGCCAGCCCCGGCTGGTGCTGTGGCTCCGCTTTGCGTTCCAGTAGCAAAGTTTGTGCTGAAATGGTAGTGCGGGAACTCCTGGCTTTGGACAATTAGCGGGACGGGAGCCTGCTGTGGCTGTTGGATTTGGAAGGAGAGCTGGTCGATATTGTTGAAGCTGACTGGGGCAGCGTTTGGCAGGTTGAATCTGGTTGGCCCCGCGGGTCCGGGCTGCTGGGGGATCACTGGAGGGATGTGTGGTCCGAACGGGATGAACGCAAACTCTTGAGGCTTGGGAGCGCCGTAGTGCTGAAGGTACTGGTTGATGTCACCGGGTCTGTTCTGTGGAATGAACGGACCGGTGGCAGTGATTGGAGGAGGCGGAGGAGGAGCCAGCTTTTGATGCCCTCTCGTCTTCCCAACGGGCTTCCGGAAGAAGCTAATCTCCCTGTGGAACTGGTTTGGGGGAGGAGCTTGCTGCACTAGTTGTGCCCCTTGAGCATTCACGTTGCCGTGCATTAGCGGAACTGAGTTTGGCACTAATCGGGCCCCAAGTGGAAGCAGGGTTGCAGTTTGGAGAAGGGGCGCCAGAGAGGGACCCACAGTCGGGCCGCCCTGAAGCGCACTCTTCACAGTCGTTGACTGAGCAGCGGTCAGAGGAGATGCGGACGGGCCCGCATGCGTCTGCTGCTGCACGGTGAGCAGGTGCTGCTGAGCCATCACTGACTGCAGTCCTTGTTGGTGCTGCTGGAGGGCCTGCTGATGTTGCTGGAGAGGGGAGCCCTGGGCGCCCGCCAGCTCGAAGCGAAGAGGAGGCCGAAAGCTAGGTCTCCTCGCAGGTCTTCGAGGGAAAAAGTAGCTGAAGATGGAGGTGTGCGGTGCAGACTCGGAGAAGGAGAAAAATGAAGGTCTCCTTTGCTGCTGGGCATGCTGATGAAGGAGCTGCTGGGCCGCTAGCTGCTGCTGCCCTGTCGCAAGCTGTTGAGGGCCTCGCAGCGGACCCGCAGTAGCAATTGGCTGGGCACTGGACGCAGCCTGAGGTTGCTGCACCGGAAGGAACTGCAACGGCCTCTGAGCAAACAGAGGGGGCTGCTGAGCTCCGGGAGGGGCCAAGGGAAAGTTGATTAGGTAGTTTTGAACTGAAGGTGCACCCTGCAGCTCCCTCGCCTTCACAATCTGGCTGAGGCTGGAGGGAGCTTGCATGAAGATGCTTGGGGGCGCCTTCTGCACCGCGGGGATCGTCCTTCCGACGTAGTGCGTGCTCGTTGAGGACGCTGTCATGAGCTGATCGGGGAAGGCCTCCGCTCGCTTCAAGTGGGCCTTGGCAGTGAAGTCGCGGATGTGCTGGAGCTCTTCAGGCGTGAGTGGGCTCACGGCCCCACTCAGCACCGCAAGCGCACACACAATTGCTGCGAGAGCGAACATCTTCGTAGCACACGCAAAACTGCTTAAATGTTTCGTTGAGGGCGGCTCTCCGCCACACGATTTCTACGCGCACTCAAAAAAGGGCTCTCCCTGGCGTCTGGAGGCAGGGAGCGAGCCAGACAGTCACCGAACTCGGAAACGTAAATGGGAGGCTAGGCCGGAGTGGAAAGTGGGACACACTGTGAGTAGGAGTCGCCTCGGAGGCTGAGGTTCAGGAGGAACGGTTTCTGGGAGCGCGAGCGCCTCGTTCCGCTTTGAACATGTTTTGAGATGGGCTGCACCACTCTCACTGTTGCACCTCACTAAGTCGCTGTAGCACTCCTGTGCTCTGTCTGTGCTCTCGCATCACTCGCTGGGAACGAACTAAAAACTCTTCCGGCCCTCCACCATGCTTTTTGATCGCTGCGCTCAGAGCTCCGTCCACTCCTGTCACTTCCGCACTCACTCTGCTCCCCACGCAACTCGCTCTCCTTAGCTGTCCTCACTGTGGGAGGCACAGCCCCTCCTCCCCTCCCAATCCTCTTAGTCCAGTGACCCAGCCCAGTGTGATCGAGTCGGCAGCGTGTGTTTTGCTGCCTCGCCAAAAGAAAAAGCGAGCGAGTGAGCGAGCGAGGGTAAGGGGCTGTAGAAAGTCTCTCTTTGCTTCGCGAGGCAGCCCTCTCAAGGGACTCGCTCAGTGCACTGCACTGCGAGGAGCGACGGGTGGCTTAAGGGATACGCGCTAGATACTCCTCGCCATAGCCAAAAAGCTGAGCGTGGGGCAGCTAGCTCGCAAGCGGATTCAGAGCGGCGGAATGCGCACTACCCCACTCCGTCCTTCGCCACTCAACCGGAGCAACTACTCCTCATTTGCCAGATGTGCTCTCGAAAAGTCGAAAAATGCGAGCACAGCGGGTTCCATTCATTTCCTCCCTCCGAACGGGTTTACCCAGGAAGCCCATTCATTCCACCGAATTCAAGCCATTCATTCTTTGTCCCCTGTCGCTTATCTCAGCTCCACTCAAGACTCAACTGCTTACAGCTTTCAGCTAGCTAGCCGTTGACTCCTCCCGCTGCGTACACACTGTTGCAGAGAGGCGCCCAAAAGAAATCGCAGCTTTTGCAAACCTTTTTTTGCAATCTATCCGTAGCAAATGTGAGGCAGGAGGGCAGGAAGGCTGCTTGGCAGCCTTCTCAATGAGAAAAAGCTGCTGTTGCTGTGTGAGGCGCTAGTCGCTGGTTTCTCACTAGTCGTAAGGGAAGGAGTTAGGACGAGAAGAGAGAAGCTTTTTTTGGAGAGGTGGATCGTGCTCTTCGCTGCTAGAAAGGCTCATCTTCTTTGCTGAGCTGCGGCTCAGTTGTGGATGATGTCATCGTGTAGCGAAAGGGAAAGGAGGAGAACAGCAAAAGCTCATTTCGATGCTGCTGCAGAGCACAACCATAAATTTTTCGAACAAGCTATCCAGAGCTTAAAAATGCGGCACGCGCCCACCTCTTCGCCCAACTACCTAAGCCATTTGGCTGTTACAAGGCAGCCAGAGCTGAAAGCTGCTCGAAAAGTGCAGCTCGGCAGAATTGCGATGCCGCAGGTGCGCGGAGCGCTAATGCTCTTTTCATGTTCTCGCTGCAATTATCCAATTACGAGCTGAGCAACAGCTCCCCAAGCAACGCGTGACATTGCAAACAGCAAAAAATGCACATTTTTTGGCGCTCCTGAGAAACTACTTCAAGTGCGGCTGCTCTAAGCTTCATCGTCGAGATTTCAAATCTGGGACTCTTACGCGAGCTTCTTTCGCGCAATTTATTGCGCTCTTCTCACGCAATCTGTTACAAAATGAATGGGGACGTGCCAGCTCAGAGCGGAGAGCAGCTGCCCAGGGCACGTCCCAACAAAGCTAAAGTGCTGCTGAGAGCTGCGACGCCAAAGAGAAATTAGGAGAATTGGGGACGGAACTGTGAGAGATGCCACCTACTTCCGTTCAGCATATTGTTGCGGTCGGTTGTGCAAGCGGAAATTGACGTGGAAATTGGAGGAGCCGGAATACGTGTCAAGTTGGGTGTGACGCAATCCGAGAATGACTCTTGGACGCGCTGATGATGGCGAGTGCTCGCAATTTTCAATTTGCAATTAGCAGGGCAGGAATGGGCGCAGCAGTTCTCAATTACGGAACTTGTAATTGGAATCACCTCACCTCCCTCGTAAATTTAATGATTGGGGGTTGGCGCAATATGATTGGGGACCCGTCTCTCACACTCCGACTCGCTCTCATTCGCGCATGAGGAAGTCACTCTTGCTCTGCCAGTTTGGCGCTGCGGTGGAATGGCTGAGTTGTGCGGCCGCTGCGGTCCGTCCCCACTCACTAATTATGGGAACACCAGCAAGCCACCAAAAATGTCGAGCTCCAATTCAAGGGGCTTCTCGCATTCCGAGGGAAGGAGCCATTCGAGTAGTGCTTTGCATAGTTGTCGTCGCGAGGAGCAGTTGCGTCCCCCTTTCTTCGGCTCCTCTTGGCACCTGACCTAGCCGGTTCTCCGCCCGCTCAGTAGCGCATCCCACCACGCCCTGTCAGGGGAAGCTCTTTGCTGCCTCCCCCGTTACGTGAGCAAAGTGCAGTTGCTAGCCTCACATTGTCAGATCAGAGCTGCTCCCCCTTTTTTTGTTTTTGTGAGATGCTCTCGTCGCTTCCTTCCGCTCTGGCTGACAACAATGCCAAGCCAGAAGGGATTGCGTTGCAAGCCTCAGGCTAGCCAACCATCATTCAATCCGTTCGATTTACAGCCAAGCAAATGACCTGCAACAGTGCACTTCAGAACAGAGTCGCAGTCCACTTCCCCTCTCACTCAGCCAGCCGCAGTGTTGTCGGAAGTGGCGCCCATTAGCAAATTGCAAACAGCTACAGTTTTTAGGTGGCTACGCAAGCGGAGCAGGCTAGCTCAACTATTCGATCTGCTTAGGCAATCTGCTTCCCTTTTTGCACTTCCCCTCCTCTCTTCGTCTAACCATTTTCGACATATTTTTGCCACGGCTGAGTGGCTCTGAATGAGAGTCGCTGTGCTAAGGCTCTAAGAGAGAAGCTGCCCTCAGCTTTTCGATCTCTGCAAACACGAGCTCTTTCCCTTCTCGCTTCTCAGCTCGCAAAGCTCAGCTCCATATTTGGAGGAAGGAGACGTGCCCCTGCTGCTGCTGCTCACAGAGACTACAACGCTGAAACTGCTTATGTAAAGGGCATATAACTGAAGTTACGTGATGAAGCTGCTCGTGGGGGGCGGCTGCGCAAACGGAAAACTCAGACTATACTCCGTGTTTTGGCTGTCAAGGTCTCTTTAGGGGCGCCTCCACTGCCGACTAGAGCTGCACTCTGGAGTGTGTCCAGAAGAGGAACTCAAGGACTGGAAGGGAACGATGTGACATGAGAGGAGCTCAGCTCACAAAGTGCCTAGGCTAGCGCGGCCCTAGTAGGGCTAAGAGGAGAGGGAGAGCTGTGGCTGCACTCGAAAGTGGCAGGTTATGGGGTGGAGGGTCGGGTGGCAATTTTTGGGGAGGAACAACAAGCTCGTGCATGTACCTTGACTTTCACTCTCTCCTCAAAAGTACAAGCGCAGATCTCACGTCTGCGAGACGTGAGTGATCTTGCAGAGCTGAGCGCTGCTCTTGTTCCGCCTCACCAACGCTGCCGCTGCCGCTGCCAATGAAGCAGTGAGCGAGGTACGAAGGAGTAGTGAAGGAGCGCGGACGCTGCTAACGAGCGGACGTGTCAATTCATTTTTGCAGCTCAGCACAGCTCTAATAAATTGCCAGAGCAATTTGAAAATTCTCCCATGCGCAGCTCACTTATGTAATGCACGGTCGAAAGTGGAGAGCCACGCAACAACAACAACAACTCCACCAGCAGCAGCAACAAGAGCAGTTTCCCCAAAAAGGTGCTACAAGCGTTTCTACTCTTGCTCGACATCCCAGTTTCCCTCCCTCCACTACCCCAAACCAACAAAAAGTTTATCTGCTGCAGAGCCCCAAACGAAGGCGCAAGAACTACTCATTCCACTTGCATTCCTCTCCGTACCTCCATTTCCTTTTTGTCCCGCGACAAGAAGAAACAAAATGTGCAAAAAAGGGAATGCCTGGGGCCTTGCAAAGCGGAAAAAGCGAAGATGGAACTGAGATCTGCTCGACCTATTAGCCGAGCCATTATGCAAAGAAGATGCCAAAAAAAGTTTGTTGCAGAAAATAGCGCCAGAAATTATGCGACGCTTTCACTTTTTTTGCAGCATCCAATATCAGTTTGGCCGGAGGCCTCTTTCGTAACCTTCGTGCCCTCCACTCTCCATTTTTGTGCTGAAATGAGTGTTTCGCGCAGCTCCATTTTTAGTCAGAGTTGAAGATGGGCAATGGTCTCCTCTTCGTGTGGTGCACAGGAAGTGCGAGTCTTTCTTCTCTCTAATGACACTGCACTTGGCACTGTGCGCTGCTCGGCTCTACGGACACGGAGAGCGAGACTAAGGGGGAGTGCAGAGGGCAGTGCAGGGATCAAAAGGTGCTCGCATCTCTGCAAAGCTGATGGTAGAGGAAGGGATGTGCTGTCGCAGAGAGCAGCAAGCAAACCGGCTCTGCCTAGCTTTGCTCCCACTGCCCGATCTGAGCTGTCCTTCTCTGCCAGCTTGGCTGACGCAGAGCAGGACGAGGAAGTGCACAGCCCTCTCGACTGCATTCCTCCCCAACAATTCAATTCAAATTTCGATATTTTCGATGTGGAGAGTGATGGGCTCGTCGTGCGAGCTTCAGATAATGGACTTTGCCACTCATCTTCAAAACAAAATTCCCCAAGAGCTGCAGCTCGGTTCGGGAGAGAGCTGCGTGGGGCTGATCGCTGGTCTGTTCGGCTGTTGCGACACTGCCCATCCGTTAGATAACAATGCTGATTAAGTGGGCTCTGCTTTAAAGATGCCAGCATGTCATTGCTCCCTTCGATCACTGTAGCTGAGGGAGCGAGAGGAAAGAGGAAACCATCAAGCGTGCCGACATCTGCGCAATTAGCTTGACTTAATAGCGACAGCATTTTTGTGGAGGACAATGTGGCAACGGAGCAGCTGAATGACGCATTCTCTCTGAGAGTTGCATAAAACAGAGCCGAGCTTCCGGGGCAAGCTGCGACACTTCTCGAGACAAGCACTAGTTTAAGGCTCTCCGTCCTGTTGTTGTCGCTGGGAGTGTGAGCACATCCTCAAGGGAACAGGAGCAGACAAAAGTGATGACACGGTTATGTCATCAGTCTTGAGAGTGCTGAGCGCAGCTAGGCCGGAAGTAGCCTCCTTTTCCCACGGAAAACAAAGCAATATCAATCGGGTAAACCGAAACGCTTTGCCACATAGCCAGTTGTTAAAGACAAGTCAGAAAATCTCAGACACGCACTATAATCCCCAAATATCCGAAGAACAATCTGACAATGAGCTCCGAAGGAAAATTAAAGGAGGCAGCGTCAAGAATACCGAATTAATCGCCGACTCCCATCAAGAATGGCAGTCACTGACATCAAAGGAGCAAAAAGTTATGCCCAGGGAAGGATTCGAACCTGTGATCTACTTCCTCCTGTACATAGGTACTAACCTATGCAACTCTAACTATGACTCCCTTAAGGTAGCCATATACCATGCTACCAGGTTAGGAAGGGGCAACTACTCTAACTATGACTCTCGTCGCTCATCACTCGACGCCTATCTCTGGATGCCCTGAATAGCACTCGGAGTCCATTTTTCATTTCCTCATAATCAGGGGAACTCCGTTTTCATTTCCTTCTCTGTCGGCGGAACTCCATTTTTGAAACTAGAGCGCGAACACACGGACGGACAGACGGACAGACAGAGAAGAGCGACCTCATAAGCTCTCTTTAGCAGCTAATAATGGGATCGGGTTTACAAGTGAGCAATGGGGCATTGTTCAGTGGCTGGTTTGTGCCGCTTGGCGTAGTTTGCACCTACTCGACCTGAAACGAGAGCAGATCTTACGGAAGGAACTCAGCTCGCAAAGTGCTCCCTCTACCAAGTCTATGAGTTCAGGGGTTCAGGGTGAGTGGCCACTATAGCAAGTCACCACCGAATGAGTAGCCTTTGATTTGGGCTCCTCCAAAAAATGGGCTACAGGACTGAAGTAGCCAGTCAAAAAGTTGCAAATTGAGAGTGGTCAGCGGATAGAGTAATTAAATCAGAAGAGCTTCAGCTAGACTAGGAAGGTTTTCCCCCAATTTTTTAAAAGCACTTAAGTCCTCTCTCGCCACTCCGCTCCTACCTTCCACTCCTGACCACCGCTACCTCTTAACGCAAAATTTATGAGAAATGTCCAAAATACATTTTTTTTATTTTATACTTTAATTTCCCGTAAAAAATAGATTCTGTACACTTTTAAATTACAAATGTCAATTTTTGAATGAAATTTTCAAATTTATTATCGATAAATTGCATAAAAATCTTGCAAATCTTGCAAATTAAAGAAATTGTTAAAGAGGAGAAAACGAAAACGCTCGAGGAATGTATTTTGGGCATCTCTGTAAATTATTAATTAGCTTGCAAATTGTAAATGATGTCTGCAAATGACTTGCTGTTAGTAGAGGAGTGCACTAGTGCATTTAAGAAGTGTCAGTTCAGCCTTTCTCAGAATGCCCACGCTTTTTAGTAGCTGCTTTCGTAGGAGAGTGCAGCTGCAGGGCTCCAGTTGCCCCAGTGGAGTGGCGCGAAGCAGAGCAGCTCAAAAGCTTCAGTCTTCTGCTCACTTGACTGAAGTAAACAGAGTTGGAGGTTGCATGCCAAGTCTCTTTTAATTGCTTGCTAGAAAAAAGGTGTCAAGTGTCAACTGTTCCAGCTTTTCGCGACAAGTGTTGGGAGTCGCAAGTGGGATGCTAGAGAGACGGCTACGGGGCTGTGCAGCCCGTCGATTTTACAGCTACTTAGCGGATGGCCGGGCGAGGAAGAAGACGCACTGGGTGAGCTGAAAAATATATTAGCGGCTTTACCACTTTAACTTTTAACCTTTAAAAGGAGTTTAAATTTAATTAATAAATTAGCGCTAATGGCTCTCTGACACTTTTTTTTGCAGTACGATGAGATTAGGCAACTGAACAATGTGAATCGGGCGCTCGGCCACTTTGACGACTTCTACGGGAACGTGTTCAGCAAGCAGTGGCCGTCCATAAGACTCGGACTGCTCAGTCCTCCAAAGTTCATGGCGATTCCGAACACATTCATTGGAGACGTGAGTGCCGTGTGTGATAAGCTCGAGAGAATGGGCTCGTACAACGTTCGCAACTTGTGGCTCAACTACCAGGCGGAGATCGAGAAGGAGAGACAAGAAATCGACCTGAAAAAGGACTTGGCACGACTTCACCAACTGGACAAGACTCTCGAGTCCATCGCTGCCACCAAGAAGGCCGAGGAAATGGACATGCTCTATCAGAACGCTCCCACTTCCAAAAAGGAAGACGTCCGCCTGGGCAAGGCACCTTTTGGCAGACTTCTCGCCGATGTTAACCACGGTAAAGCTATTCATCTCCATTCCCAATCAAGTTCCTCTTTTTACTGATAACCTTTTTTTGTATGCTTTTCTCCAGCCGCTGGTGACTTCGTTCCGTCCAGCAAGTTGAAAGGAGTGGAGGAATTCACATTCGACTCGGAGTACTTTGCTTCCTACCTGAACAGACAGGAGGGCGAGGAGGATAGTCTCGACGAGGGAGCAAGCAGGGACGCCCCGCCAGACATCAGTTTCCTCCAGAGTCCGCTCTTTCCTCTACAGTTTCCACCGCTCCTCCTGCCCCACACATTTGAGAATGGCTCTGCTCTGATGTTTCCTCCGGCGAGCAAGCACAGCAGCACAGGTACGATCCTTCCAAAAGTTAAAGAGGACGAGTAGTGGGCGTTGGTTTAAAATTGCACGGTTGTTTTGCTTGCAGAGTGCCGAGAGTACATTTGCATCAATGGCGCATCCATTCTCCCCGTGATTGCGCTCGACTTGAAGCCAACCCACAATCTGTTGGATCTGTGCGCCGGCCCGGGCACAAAAGCCCTTCTTTGTGCGATGACAATGTCTGCTGACAGGATCGTGTGCAATGACTTGGAACCCACCCGGCTCAATCGAGTGAAGCGACTCCTCCAAGAGTTTACGAGTAAGTTGGAACTCAAGTAAAAAAAAGCTGTAGCATTAAAAACTGTGACTATTTTTTCTATTTTTTTCCTAATTTTTCAAATTTTTGAATTTTGCTCAGAGGACAAGACGACTTCGGGGATTGAGTACACGCAGTTCAATTCACGAGACTATCCGGCCAGAGAGGAGTACTCGAGAGTGCTTGCAGACGTGCCATGCCTCAACGACAGGCCTTCCTGCACCATCTCCGAAAACAACATCTTCAAGCCGAGGAGAACGAAAGAGAGGCTCACGCTGGTGAGAACTCAAAGGGAAATTCTGCTGTCCGGTCTGAGAGCCCTGAACAGGGACGAGGGAGCTGCACTCGTCTACTCCACCTCCACCCTCAGCCCCGTTGAAAACGACGGTCAGTTTTAGAGTAGCTCTTCCACTCCTCCTCTTCTAACTAAAAATACTAAAAAATACTTCTTTTTTGTTAAAAATAAGCTAAATTTAAATTTTGGAATGTTCCGTGAGCTGGTGCAGGTGTCGTGATGGGTGCGATGAGGGACACTGAAGTGGCCGACTTGCACGTTGACCTGATAGGACTGATGAAACTCATGGCGCCGTTCGAGCGAGTTGGCATGTTCAAAGTGATACGTACCCGGTACGGAGTGCTTGTGCTGCCGAACACTGTGTCCAACTTTGGACCTATGTACCTCTCCCGTATTGTAGTAAGTCCAGCCACCTCCAAACTCAGCAGCCCCTCCGATGAGCCATTATCTACTACAGACGAAGGGCTAGCTAGCCAACAGATTTGCTAGTCACCGCCGTGTATTTGTGCCAAGTTTACTTTTGTTACCAGAGTTAATACAACTTTGTTTTAATAAAAACGATAACGTTTTCTCTAAACGACCTTTTCATCTAAATTATTTTTCCTTATTACGTAATTGACCAGAATGATCACTGGATTCCATCTTAAAAGCGATACCTATGCACCTTTTATGTATGCAAATCTTTGAATTTTTTATGAGAATTTTTTTTGCGAATTTATTTAAAAATCTGACATTTGAAAAAGAAAAAAGTATTTTATAAAAATATATTTTGATGAAAATGGAAAAGTTAGCATCTGTATCTATCTAAAATGCATCTCCACCGCACACCGCATCTCCTACGCTCTGTCCCTCAAGCCTGCTTCCTGCGAAAGGGGAACGCTTCCCTCCCTCATCCTCACCAGAAAAAAAAGTGCACGTGCGTGAGAGCACACATTTTTTTTGTAGCTGTAACAGTAGAATAAAGCGTAGCACTCCAACGTCCACAATTCTCTGTCTCTCTCTCTCTCTCTCTCTCTCTCAGACGATATTTTATTGTGGAAAGATTTGGTCGGAAAGAAGGGAGCCCGGCCTAGTTGGCAGTACGTGACGGAGAATTTGTGCCATTATCACGAGAAAGGAGGCTCCGGAAGAGAGGGAGCAGTTATGAATGAGAGTTGCTGTTGTCGAAGCGGAGAATAGAGGAGCTGCTCGAGGCTGAGTCGTCGTGCTGGCACTCACAGCTCCACTTCCTCTGCTCTCAGCTCCCAGGCCCATCCCATTGCCAGATGATGATGCAGCGTGTACTTTAGTGAGTGACAAGAAGCAGCTTTTTCAAACATGTTTTTGGCAGTGGAGCATGTGTAGGACGAGATGAGCGTCCTCTCTCTCATGCACGATTTCTTTCCGGAACAGTTTCCGAACTGAGCGCGCTCCCCCTTTGCAGCAGCGGACAAGAGAGTTGCTCGGAGAGGAACGACAAAAAGGAAGCGGAAGGAGAGTGCTCTTTGGAACGAGGAGCAACTGCACTGGCTCCTCCCCTCCCCTCTCACACCCGAGCTGCTCCCGCTCCCCCTAAGCAGGGGCGAGCAGCAACGCATCGTCAGGCGGCGTGCATTTGATGAGAGGAGGCAGGAAACCGAGATCAGAGCCTCACACTCCCGTCACAGCATCATCACCATCCATTCCCTTCTTCTGCTCTCGGACTTGTTGTTGCTGGGGCCAGTCTAGATGGCAAGGAGCCATGATGGCGCTGCGGTGGCGCTGCTCACTGGCGACTGCCACTTGCAATGGCCATTTTCCAATTAGCTAGAGCGGAGCTTAAGCGTGATCTTTTGTGAGTGGGGACAGCAAGTGCAGAGCAAAGTGCAAGTGCAGCTGCACGTCATCATCATCTCGCTATTTCCCCGACTGGATTCTTCCTCCGCTCTCCAGTATTTCAATTAGTTTTTTTCAGCGTAGTGCTATGAGCATCGGACAGTTATCCAGTTCGTCGACTTTGAGTGCCCGATCGATAGCTGCTCCAGTTCCTCCTCCGCTCTGCTTCTCGACTCGCTTGTCACGGTGATCTGCTCCCGTCGTACAGGAGTGCAGGGGAGTGCGTGAGAGTGAGTTAGTTAGTGCGCGGGGATGGGCGACAGTGCAGTGAGCTCCTCCCAAGAGAATTCCAGCAGCGAGCAGAGTGCGCAGTTGGGGAGCAGTGAGAGTGTGGACAAGAAACGGTTGCTCCTCCAGCACCACCATGAACTGAGCAGTTTGTGCAGAGACTTGGAGCAGCACAAGTTGGACATGCAGCGACAGCACATCCCCCTCCAGCCTCCGCCCTCAGAGCAGCCAGACTCGGAGAAGCCGGGCCGTGCTAGGAAGGAAGGGAGGGACGAGCACGGGATGAACGGCGCCTCCGGCTTCGCATTCCCACCCGCTGGGCAGCTCGTCGAGAGTGAGCAAGTTGGCAGTGACGCGGAAAAACAGTTGAGCGAGCTTCCCGAGCTCCTCAAGTGCGCAGTGTATCCCAGCGGGCTGCCCCCCAGGACAATTCCATTCCGCTCCGCGTCCTTTTCCCAGGTAGACGTAACCTCGGAGGGAAAGTACGTGCGCAATCCGAGGTCGCCGATTACCCTCAAGCCGACTGCGTTCTGTCTCATGAACAACTCGTACGCCTCTGGCTCCTCCACCCTCCCCAGAACCCACGGCAGCAATCTCAAGCACCGCCAGCAGCAGACGACGCTCAGCTGCAACAGTGACGCAGCCAGTCGTCTTCAGGTGAGTCCCCCAACTTCCAGTGGTCCCCTCTCGGCTGGCTGCCCAATGGACTGTGGTGGGGGTTGCCCGTCCTTCCACCCGCTCCTTCTCCCCGAAACAATCTCGGAGCAAGATTCCAGCTGCGATGGAAGTTGCCCTGCAGCTGAGAGTGAGTTGCCAAGTGCGGACTTTGCCCACACGGACAATGCAAGCGCTGAGTCGGGCAGGATGGGGGTGAGTGAAGTTGCTGGACAGGGCACTCCACCACCGACCCCCTCCTCTCCGTCCACCTCCGAGCAGTGCAAATGTGAGAATGAGCAGTCTTGTGGTGAAGGGAAGTCAGTGTCGTTCAAAGAGAGTGAGCAAAAGAGCTGTGCTGGAGACGGGGAGCTGGGCGGAGTGGGTGGAAGCAGCTCGGTCGTGCCTCGGCAGAACAAACCGGTACTCGTCCGCTCTCCGCCTCTGATCCGAGAGGAGAGCATCATGGCAAGGAGCAGCAGCGAGGAAGGTCCCAAGTCGGACCAGGAGGAGGACCAGCCTTCCTCCAGTGTCGACGCGACCAGTGCCCCTCGGCTGCTCGCGTCGCCCCCAAAGTCTAGGAAAAACAAAAAGCACGTGCTTCTCGATTTGGAGATTTGTGGTGCGTCGTCCTCCATTTCCGGATCCGGAGGAGAGGATGAGACGGACAAGGACAAGCACGGAATATTTCGACAGTCCTCCGGCCAGTCAGACGAGTCCGGAGAAGGGGATCGCCAAAGTGACGGCTGCACTAGTCCGCCCATCTCCTCCCCACATCCTCCCGCCCTTGTCCTCCATCACAGGTCCCACCTGAGTGCAGGAAACTCTCCACTGACGGAGGCCCTAGCTCTCGACTCCACAATGCGACGGACAAACAGTGCAGCGCCTTCCGCCACACCTCCCACCCTCGCCCACTCTGCAAGCAACCTCCACTCGACGTCCCTGCCACAGACGAGCTCGACGAGCCAGCCGTACGGAGAGTCGCAGCGGGAAGGCGAGCCTCGACTCAACAGCCTCAGCTCCCCCAACGTGTACAGACAGATGCAGCCGCGGAGGTACAACACGCGTCCCCTCCGTGGTCCTTACGGGGAGATGCTGGAAGCGGAAATGAAGAAGTTGGTGCTGCCACGGAGCAACCGAGACTTTGAGAGTTTGGAGTTCTCGCGAGAGTCCAAGTCCACTTCCCCGAGCAGAACGAGTCAAGGGGAGATGGGCGAGAGGGCGGGCCAGCCGTGCTCCTCCAAGCTGGCCAGCTCATACCTCATGTCGTCCATGGATGATCTCAACCTCACGCGACAGAGCAAGCACCCGAGTGCTCGCTCCAGGAAAATTAGTGCAAATCTGCCCGTCTCGCACTACCCCTCCAAAGGTGAGTCCCTCCCCCTCTCTACCAGCTGCACATCCACCATCCCCCACTACTCCCATTTCATTGTGATTGCAGAGGGCAACTCTCCCGTAGCGTTTCATCAACGGACTGCCTCCAGCCCCTCCCAGCTGCTGTTTGCAACCACCCCGTCGTCCTCTGCCGAGCAGGATGCCTCTGCGGAGCAGCACCGTCGCCAACTGGTAAGCTCTTATTTTCCCATTTACCAATCGCTTCCAAAGAGTAAGCTCCAAGTACGGAATCGTGCCCTTCTGCTCCCAACTCGGGAAATCAGTGCGGGAGCAGTTGAGGAATGCAGAGCTCGATACTGGAGAGGCAGGCAGTGAGCAGCGTTTTACGAGCGGCAGTAAAAGTGGTGGTGATGGGAGTGATGAGCTGATGCTGCGGAGAGTGAGTGGGCTCCTCATGCCGGCCATTAAAATTAACGGCCTCTTTAATGTGCCCTACTTAGGAGCCGTAAAAATTGCTGCTCCGATTTGTGGCTATTGGGCGCGTGCACGTTCAAGGACAGCCCAGTCCGAGAGCCGAGCAAACTCGCGTCTCTCACTTCCTCTTGTCATCATCACTCGCTTAAACCTTCCTTCCTTGTCACAGCTCGTCCCTCGTCACTCCGCTCAGAAACTAGAAACCATTCCCTGCCGGCCTCTTTACTCCGACTAAACTGGACTGCAGTAGCAGCTCCTCCACACTGCCCACGAAAAAACTTTTGTCTCAGGATGAGTCGTTTCGCTCTGCTCCTCTCGGCAGCTGCCAGAGCAGCAGCCTCTTCCCAAAAAAGCAGAAACTTTTTTTCTGCTGCATCTCTCCTTTTCCGCTCTCATTGCACTTTTCCACTTGCAAAATTGTTGGAAGCTCTCCAGAACCGCACTTCCACTCTTTACGGAGCCAGTCCACTACAAAAAAAAATTCAGTCTGAGGCTATTGCTCTCTTTGCCCTCTTTCTCTCTATCTCTCTTCCTCTTCCTTTCCAAGTTTTTGGACAAAAGTTTGATGAGTGCAAACAAGGAAAGCATCTTTTCGGTAAAAGTTTGCCTTGCTCTTTACGCTGGAGACTCTGGTCCACCTCTCCAAATTACAGAGCGCTCCAAGGAGAGCCTTTTCCAGCTCTGCAGCTCGTCCAAGAACTTAGAATTCTGCTTTGCGTAAAGCCCAGCGTAATTGCTTTTTTGTATTTGCATAGTGGAAGGCGGACAGAGTCCACAGAGCATCCTTTCCTCTTCCAGCGAAAATTGAGTATTGCTGTTGCTGCTGCTGGATTAGAATTGCTGGAGGCTCTCTGCTCCGCTACTCCACTTCTCACTCTCCTCGCTCTACTTTCTCGATCTCCAGCGCCAATGTGTCGACGATAGTGGCAAGTCCGCAATTCCATCAATTCCATGTCAGTCCACTTGCTCTCTCGCTCCTCACTTCTCCGTCACATTTCCAGCCATTTTGCTTCTGCTACAGGTGGAAAATGTTGCTTCTTGC
>JAHZND010005603.1:0-12953 GCA_027744115.1 Acrocyrtus sp. NNG-2020
TTTTTGATCTCACTTTTTTTAACTGTAATTTCCAAAAGGACACAAGAAGCGCCGCTGTTTGGTCAAGTGTACAATACACTGTCAGCCAGCATACATTTAAGAGACGCTGCAAGCGCTCAGCTCAGCGCTCTCATGATGTAATTACAAGCATGACAAACTCGACTCGAGAATGGCTCAATCTTCGGCACTTTTCTGCCAGAAACTTCAAACTCTCATGCAAAACTTGTTTATCCTGATCAGCTGACTGGGGCAGAGAGGTATGCTACGAGAGAGAAGGAAATATATTTTTTTCTGAATACAATGTACATATTTATCATCATCTTGCGAATGCAGTTGTAAGTAAAAGTAGTTAATAAACTTCAAATCAGGTGAAGCATGTAGTTAGCGAGGAGCAACAAAAACAAGAAGCAAAATGGGAAGGCCGTTTTAATGTGATTGGTATTTAGTCTTGGTATTGCACAATACCACGAGAGTGATTTTGAGGAGGCTGCTGATGAGGCGTGTATCCCATCGCCCATCAAAAGCTGAAAAGGTGCATGGTGCATGTCCCTGAGTATATAGTTGATAACGAGGAAGTTTGCAAAAAGTTGCAGTTTTAGATAAAATTGCGATGTGTACTCTGCTCAGCTTATCTTGTCTTTATAGTCTTGAAAATATTTTTAACAGTGGGTCGTCGTCAGCATTACTACTACTACCCTTTGTTCAGGTAGTGGTTTTCAAAAGCAGTTGGCTTAGACGCTCTGACCCAACTTGACACGCCTTCAAGAGAGCATTCAGTCGAAGATTTTTAATATTTTTTAAACAAATTCGCAAGTTGCAAGATTTTTAAGTTTTGATATAGTAAAAAAGTATTATTTGCGTCTTGATGACAAAGTCAGCTAGAGAAGAGGATTTAAGTGAAATCGTAGATAAAAAAGTAGAACTAGTACAATGAGAAATCATTATTGAAATATATCAAATCGCACGTTGCCGAATGACATAAAAATTTTCAAACGTGAAAGCCATTTTTCTGCTTATCGTTAGTCGTTAAAATCACAAGGGTAGAAGTACGGGTTAAATGAGTAGAGACAAAGATATGCGATGTCATTTTTACTGTATCAAAGATCCGACCCCCGCCATGAAGACTGGTTACAGTTAAAATCTCAACAGGTATATGTCATGAATAAGCCAATCTAAATTTAGTTACGTTCTGAATAATGAATTTTATTTAACTATTTTATATAATTTTGATAGGTTCGGTTGAGAAATCTTGTCCAAGTAATCGGAGTGAATTTGGTTATCCCAGATAGTTCCGAACTCTTTTTCACGTTGCACGTGACTCCCTTGTCGGCCCCATTCTTCACTAGTGAGCGAATTCCTAAGAAGGCAGGTCAGCGATTGTACCTATGGAAGGAGATTGAAGCAGAACATGCTTACTACTCTGGTATCAAGTTTTCGGCAAAAGGTTGTACAATTCGTCTTTGGGGGAAGGCGAAAGATGGAAACGAACATTGTCAGCCATTGTTAACGTGGGGAGTTTATTTCGAAGGACTGTACAGACTCGGATCCCACAACGATTGGAGTTCTGACATGTTCGAAGAAAATGTGATACTATTTAGGACACCATTTGGAGTGTTCACCGCTGAGTGTTGCGTCAAACCCCGCCCCACATCATTAACAAAATACTTAGTGATCTCAAAAACAGTTGCGGACTGTAAGCCGTCATACAAATGTAAATTACTGGCCTCTTTGCATCGAAGTCAAAGAGCTATTATAGAGGAAGTAAGGCCAATTTTGCATTTTTTTTGATGAATTGATTTAGCAGTTTGATGGGATAATGATAACGGTTTGAATTGGAATTTTTTGTGTAGGTTCAATTAGCAATAGAACTTAAATCTGAATGCGAAACACTTGCCTTTACGGAAACTTTGAACAATTCTGTGCCTGCAAATGAAAGAAGAATTATTTTATCTAGTCGTGGAAGGAAGATTAGACCTGGGTCGAAAAAGCTCCAGCTAACACTAAAGAAGCAAATTGAGCAAGTCAAGTTCAAAGTGCTGTCTCTGTCGGAGGAGAAAGGGAGGGCTGAGGGAAGGTTGCAAAGGATTAAAAAGGAGAAACTTGGTATTGATGAAATGAACAGAGAACTGCACAGTAGAATTCATAGCCTGAATAATGAAAGAAAAAGTCTTCAGCAGTTTAAAGTTACTCTTGTCGACAAACGACAGCGACTGTCACAATTGAGGTCCGACATCCTTCTCCGAAAAAAGCAGCTAATTTCTGAACTTTCCGTGATATATCCGTTGACGCTTGTAAGTTATTGCAGATAAGCATTTAGTAAACAAAAAATGTTGAAGATCTTCTGTTAACGATTACTTTATGTAAATTCTGCAGATTGACAGTGTAAAAAGATATTCAATAAATGGAGTGCAACTACTCGAGCCAGAACTACTGGACTATGAGGGTGGAGGTCAGTCATCTGTAGCATTGGGCTACACAGCTCATCTTGTGTCAATGCTCTGTTTCTTCCTCGGAATTCCGCTGAGATATCCAATTAGACATTTTGGTTCCAGATCAAGAATTTTAGATCACATAGCTGCAAATATTCAGGAAAGGGATCGTGAATTTCCTCTATATTTTAAAGGGAAGCAAGATGTGTTTTGTCAGTACGGGCGCTATTTACTAGATAAAAACGTTGCCCAAATAAGATGGTACTGTGGACTGGTCACGCAAGACCTGAGAGCTACGTTGCCTAATCTTGCCTCTTTGATTCACAGTAGACTTGCAATTAAAGGGTTAGCAATGAACTAGTCGTTTACTCGCTCTGCGTGTCTCCTCCGTATTAACATGATTGAACATAAAATGACTTTTTTGCAGATGGGATCAAAATTATGACGACGATTCTCTAGAAATGGCTCAAGAACTTACTGAGGAAAGTGGCAGAATTTTGTTCAAATCTGAGAACAGCATAAGTCTGGATAAAGGACTTGATGATCTAAAGGAAGATAAAGTTCAGGTATACATGATTTTTTTGTAAAAATATTTTTTAATGAAACCAATACAAAGTTCTTCAACTAATTAAAACGTATTTTAAAAGAGTAATTTAAGCAACTCAGTAGCCAATATTGCAACAAACAACTCCACAGCGCTGGGAGATGTCTACAGGGGGAGAACTCAGGAAAGGTTCGTAACGGGTTGGAAGAAAGGAGGAGGAGTACGACAGGCTGAAGAAAGTGGTCCTTTATGGCTTGTTAGCTCTATGGATGCGGACTCAGACTGTGGCCGAAGATTGTCTACATGCCTTAGCAATAAATCTCAGCATTCAGATTTCGAATCTTCTTCCGCTGTTTCAAGTGGAAGTGATCCGCAGAAAAGACGGCGCAGGTTCGGCCAGGTTTTTCTACCTGAGCAATATCCTGATCTAGAAAATAACTTGTATAATGGTAATAACAGAGACGTTTCTTGTAGCGCGATTCCTCCTGTTCCTTCTCCCGTTGGTGTCGAAGATGTTCGCGTTAATATGAGTAACAGTAGCCATCATATTCCGGATGACTCAGTACAAGCAAGACAGCTACGACTACTGGACCGAAAAATCAGCATGTACTTTGGGGAGCGACCATCATCCAGCCAATCTGCTGCTCAGCGTAGTATTAGGAGAACTCGCAGCTATGAAAAATTTACTGCTGGCAAGCTATACGAAAGACCCCTGAAAGAACAGAGCACTGAAGAGAAAGTGATAGATCAAAGTCCTACAGCAACAATGATCATGGGTGCAGTTGGTATTGGAGGTGAGGCGGATTTTAATTTTACTATGAACTCTGAAGTTAGCGACACAGATACCTGCGACTTTCATGTAAGTCCTCCAGTGGAAATTCCACTTGGAAAAAGCGAAGCGACAACTCCACAAAAAGAATGCCTTAATAACGATGTCGCAATCAAATCACCAAACATTGCCCCCAATCTGATCACTGAACAAGAAAGTTCGAGTTCAGTCGTCGTCGTAGAACCCAACACTAAGCCGCCATCACCGAACGGTATCACTAAAAGTACAGAAGATGTCCAGGTTGAAAAAGACAATAAAAAAGTGAGCACGAATCCCTTTGAAGAAAGTGATGATGACAATGTAGAAACAAATGAGCCACTTTCACTTTTGCTGGAAGATAAAAAACAGACTTCTGATTTAGATGATGAATCTCTTTGGAATCGTACGGAGGCACTGATGAGTTCATTCCAGTCATTTAACTTAATACGAAAAAGTGCTGTAGATCCGAAATAGCAATCGAGTACGTATTATCCCTGTTTGTTTGCAATTCTTTTTTAGTTTACTCGCAAACTGACTTTTAAATCGCAGTTAAGTCCTCTATCCTTAATTATTATGTGGTTATGTGTTAGTATATTCACTACGAGAAGCTAATAATATGCTTTATGCATTGTTTTAAAACATTCCATTTCAATATAAACCTTTTTCCATGTACGCCAAAGAGCATTAACCAAAATAGTACATAAATACGCCCCAGATATCGAGATATTTTATGTCGTGGTATGCGATAAGAGCAAGAACATGTGATTGTAAAAGATGGTTTTTAATCTTAACTTGCGCCTAAATGCCAAAACTTACTGTAACTAATTTTAAAATCGTCTGCTAGACGATTAAAACTCAATTTAAAAACTACCAAGCATTCAAGGGCGAAACTTTGCATGAATAAAAAATACATGCCATGAAACCTACATCTGTTGGATGGTTCACAGTCTAGTTTTTAGTTGTCATCAGCGTTATTTTATTGGCAATTTTTTTTAAATCGCATACACAATGCCAGATTGTACAAATATCATTTTACACAAATTGTGTTGTGATCGCATATTATTTTTTCATCAAAAGATTTTTTATTACATGTACTAAAATCGATATATCATCACCAACAACATAATACCCCTGTTCTGAAAAATAAAAACTAAAAATGCATACAAACAAAAAGGAAAAAATCCTCCATTTATTTACTTTTTATTTCAGAAAGTCACTATTTAAAATGTTTCCTTTAGGTAATTTGCTGTTGTGAAATTGTAAAGCACAGAGCGCGCGGTCGCTGCGGCGCGTGTGTTGTGTAAAGACAAAAATATAATTAGCTAATTAAGTGAAATAATAATAAAATGGAGAAGCATTCACCCATTTTAGTGCGCACTGCATTAGAAATATATATACAGGTTTCTACAGAATATCCTTTTTGCCGTTATCAGTTAACAGTTCTTATCTTTATCAATATCTTTTTTCTTATAAATCAATAATTATAAGTTGGAACTAGTAGTTCAGTAGTCAGACACGATGATTAGCATTGATTGCAAATCCCAAAACCCCCATGTTTTTCTTATAGTAACAACACACTTTAAAAAATCCCAACAATCCAAGATTTTTAGAGGCACATGACATTTGCCGAACCATGCCTTGAATGTGATGCTATGCTGATGTCCAGTGGTAAACATTTGCTTAATAAATAGACATTTTTTGCCTTTTGTTTTTAGAGTATAACAGTATAAGTTAAAATACTTACATTAGCAGAGTATGGTAATATAGATGTACTTAATATATTTCCCCAAATAGTATTGCAAGTCTCTCTAATTATGTTTTTATATAAGCGTCCTTTTTACAGTTATTACATGTAGGCAGAAAGTGGCTTGTCAAGCATATAAAATAGTTCTACGAGAGTCGATTCTGTTCTTAGTTTTTCCTTTTTTGCTCACTATTCGAAGAACAATAAGTTGTAGTACATCCTATAATAGAAATTATGGAAAACGGACAAAGTTACGTCTGATGGAAATAAACTCCTCAGCAATGATGGTGTTATTAAGCATGAGATGAGAGGTTGGAGTAATGCATCAACATCACGGACATAGATCAACAACTGAATAGTACTTCAACTGTGATAATAAGACAAATGCTTGAAAGCTGCGCGCACACGAGACGATATAAATATTCCCACTTGGTAACTATTTAGCAAATACTCTGCAAATTCATCAATGGTCTCCATCATCTGGAATTGAAATGACAAAAACATTTTTTTTAATTTGTTTAAATAACATTTTGCAATTATATGGAATGTATAATGAACTTTGCTTACCTTTTTGCTTCATTTTTTCTTCACCATTCTTATATGGGACATTCACAGTAGCGCCTCCACCTCGAATTCCGACAGGTAAATGAGGTTGACCAGCACGAATTGGTTTTACTAGACATAAGAAAGTACACGTTTTAGCTTATCCATCTTCGTGTGCAACTCTCAAACAAAGGTGAGGTATGTAGGTATTCTAAACCTTCTCCATCTCACTTACCAATCTGAGCAGCATGACTCCTTCTTGAAAGATTCTTTTGCCTGACTGCCTCCTTTATTCTGTCTACTTCATATTGGTAACGTTTTCTATCTCGCATTGCACCTTCCTTAGCCTCCCGAAGGGCAGCTTCTAATGCCTTTACTCTTTCCATTGTTGCTCTGAGTCGCTTTTCCAGTTTTGGAAGTTCGCACCTTAAACATTAACATTGTCATTAAAACATGATGATTCATCAGGGTTTGGAACGCACAGAGTATAACAGACATAATTAATAATTTCGTCTGACGATCTAATAGTGTTGGCCATTAAAGGAATGAAAACTCTGCTTATACTGAAATACATATGTCAATATTAATTTTAAAACCTTACCTCAGATCTGCATTGTCGCGCACTAACTGCTTGTGTACTTTCGTAAGTTGTTCTAGATTTGTCTCCAAGAATGAGATCTTTTGCTTTTGCGCCAGGGAGCCGCTTACATCCTCAGTGGAATCCATTGCAGCACTATCGACTCCAACACTCTACAAAGGAGATATGATATACAAATACCATAAAAATTAATTAATGCTAAACAACTGCTAATAAAAATTAAAAGCATTCGTTACCTTTCGCATACGATTCTGCAGGTCATTTACAAACATTTTTCTAAGATTGAGAAGGGTTTGAAGTTCTTTTGAAACAGTCTCTTGCAGGCCGTTAAGGTCTTTTCGGGCTTGCTCTCGTTTTTCCTGAGCGAGGCTGTACACCAAAATTTAGTTATATAATTATAATTTTAAAAACTGTTATTCTGACCAAATGTAACATATCGTTAATCACAAACTTACACTAGCTGTTGAAGCTTTTGACTTCTTTCCGTCTCTTCAACCTTGAGCTTTTCATAGTCCTCTTTAAGTTGCTGTTGCTGGCAAGCTAACTTTTGATTAGTGCTTTAATATAAAGACAAAATTAAATTAGTTTTGATGTTTCAATAATATTTAAAATCTCTTCACATATTCTCCAAGTTCTCTTACTCTCGCAATTGATCCACCAGGTTTTGCTTTCCATCAATTTCATCTCTTAGAGCCTGAACCTGCTTCTGATGCTGGACACGGTTCTCCTCCAACTGGGATTGCAAGGCCTCCTGAACGGATGTATCAACTTTGCTGGGACCCAAAGACTGAACTTGCTCCTGGGCTCGTAGTTTTGAGCATTCATGGTTAAGAGCATCTACTTGTTCTTCTAGTGCTCGTTTACGACTCTCTACGTCTTTTGCAGTTTCTTGCAGGGCATTCATTTTTGCCTCAGTTTGTGCAATCTTCAGCCTACACTCTGCCAACGATTTCTCGTACTCATCCATCTGAAATATTAAAATTCCATGAGTTTGTAATAACAGGAAATTCTTGCACTAAAAGTAAATATTACAGTTGACATTTCACGTTTCTGTACCTTCTTATTGCAGTCCATCTGAGAGGACTCCAGTGTTTGACATCTATGCACCAAATTCTTGACTTCTGCCTTTGCCTTTGCCACCATCAATCTTGCAGCAGTGAACTCTTCTTCAACTTTCTCCCCAAGCTTGATGTTCTCGACAATAGGACTTCCGATTGCTTGCCCGATTTCATTGAGATCTTGCAGCAAGCTAGCTAACATTTCATTGGTTTTCTTGCGTTGATGGGTAGAAATTTCTTTTAACTGTTGCATATCGTTGACTGTAGCACTCAATTGTTGCTGAAAAATTAAATCACATAATATTTCAATGCAAGTCAGTGAAACAAATATGAGCTGGGTTACCCAGCCTGGATAACATTTTTCATAATTAGGCAAATAATTGTAAAATATAGTCTTTCTCTTTCTTGTTCCAAGCGAATCCTTTCCTCAGAACTCATAGAACTCGTCATTGTTTTAGTGGCTGCGGCAGCAGCAGGAGGAGGGGGAGGAACCAGTTGTTGTGCTATTTAAAAAGTTTCGCAACCATTAGAATTTCTTCTAAGTTTCCCAATTTCAAGTAATTCCATTCAAATTTTAAAGCGCTCTAGTCGCTTACTTGTCTCACTTGGAGTAGGTGCTGAGGAATCTTCTTTTAAGGATACCTGCTCCTCTGCCGAAACGGTTTCGCCCTTCCGCCATCTTTCCAGCTCGTCTTCTGCTTTCTCCAACTTGCCTCGCAGTCTGCCTACTTTCTCCTTTTCTCGTTCATATCGACGCTTCCACTCTTCCGCAGTAAGTTCTTCATTTACGCTCACAACGTTCTTAATTGTTTTCGCTCTGCAAAAAAAGAAACAGTGGAGATTAATTAGCACACAGATACGTTAAAGTCAGCTATGTATTAACGTAATTTATAGCATCAAAAGGTTTGACTTCAACCCACCTTCGACCAAAGTCCAGGGTAGATTTTGTCTCTGATTCGTTGAATGATGCTGGCGAGCAACAAATAATAATTGTTGTACGGGCATTTCCACCCAACGATTCTTGAAGGATACGAGTAAGTTTGGAATCTCGATAAGGGATATGGGATTTCTGCAAAATGTTTTACAACCTTAGTATTCAGCAAACAAAATTTAATTTTAATTCGGTTTGGGAATCATATTTACCACTCCTTCAGCCAACGCAGATATTACATTCCCAAGAGCAGATAACGATTTATTAATATTCTTTGCTTCGTCTAAAACTTGACCTTCCGCTCCTGTCTTAGATACTTTCTCACTACCAGCTAAATCTACTAGGTACAATTTCCCAGATAACTTCTTTTGGTTCTCTAGATTTTCTTGCTTTACATTGATCAAAAATACGGAGTGACTTCTACTGCTGTGTTCATTCATGTCTGCAAGTTGCATACGCAAAATTATTTCAATTAAATCAAAATTCATTTTGTCCTCTACTAATGATGATAAGGAACGAAATACTTACTAGTTACAGCAATGTGTCGATTTGCCTTGCCCTCCTCGATTACTTCAAAAACTTCATCAGGTGAGGATACAAACCTCTCTGTTGCACCTTTAACGTAGGGAATCCTATTTTTGTCTTCATGTACACTAAGGTTAACTTTGGTAACGTCAAGCAAATCCCTTATCTAGAATTTTTAAAAAAGCGAATTAAGTTTGCAATCCATATATTTGTACAATTCGGATTTTTATAAAGCACATTAGCACAGCACAATCATATAGTACCTTATCGAGGTATATTTCAAAATATGAACATTTTAAGTGGAATTCTAAATTTTCGTCCATGGAATATATATGATTGAATATATCCTGGACAATTCGAGGAATTATGCCTTGCTTTTGGGGATCAGCCATAACACCCTCCATTGTATGCGTTTTTCCGGAAGATGTTTGTCCGTACGCAAAAATTGTGCCATTATAGCCATTGAGAACATCTGAAAGGTTAGTGAAAGAGATCAGACAGGAGCACTTTTTAAATTAGATTTATAGGATAGATTTTTTCTGAAGTGACTAACCTTTAACAATCGACTTCGCTGCATCATCATACACCTTTTCCTGTGTTGCATTGGGCTTGAACACCTTATCAAACACGTACACTTTCCCCTGCGCAGAAATTAAAAACATATATTAGTTTCCTTTCAGCGTCAAAGTAATCGCACCCTTCTTTTGTATTAATGATTGAAGGTCATTTGCACTTTCACCAGCTTACCCCAATGGTTATACAATTTTCGTCGCTGAATTTGGCTATAAACTTTGACCCTGCTCTTTCTTCCGCATCGTTGAGCGGCCTGAAACGGCACACTACTTTAATACTGTCTTCTGCTGCGGGGTCCTGCGCAGGAACTTCGGTTACGGAGGATGATAACGACATTGTGGACGCCGTGACGGACATTTTCCCGAAATGTCAGCTTAGGTTAACTTTGAGTGTTTGTTGAATTTTTCGGCACCTTTAAAAGTACATTCATTACATCAGTAGCTGAATCAAAATACAAATTAATCCATTTAATTTATCAAATAGGTACTAACTACAGCCCATGTTAAAGCAAAAATATAAAGCACACTTTTTTACTCTTTAGAAATGGGCTAGGTCGGCCTCGTCATTAAACTTTACATTCTCTTACACTACACTAATAAGACTACATGTATACGACCGCCTGTAGTCTATTTATGGTTAATTACCCCCACATGCAAATGCAAGCATTGTTACAAGTTAACTGTTGTAAGGATTTTTCCATGTAACATGTCTTGATGTCTTACGCACGCAAACCACAAAGTAAAGCATTTACTCTCAATGGAGACTTCCTTAAGCAATAATTTCTTAAAGGAAATTCAGCTTTTGCCTTTTTTAAATTAATCATTCGAATTGAATATTAACTGAAACTACTCCCTCTAGCATCCTTACTAATTGTTTACGATCCCCAATAACTGCTTTTCAAAACAGCTGTAAAAATGAGTAATAAAAAAGTAAAGTGTCAACTTACCTTCGGTGTATCCTAAATAAGTTAAGTTATATGACTTGTGAATTTAGAGTCCTTCCTTGAGACTTATTTTATCGTAAAACAGGAAACCACAGAGGCTTTTCTTATCCTATCATCCTTTTTAAAAACAGCTGCTTCGGGCTGACTACGTCATTCATCTCACTCAAGAAGACAAGTCACTTGTCAAAACATCAAAATATGCCCACCCTGTTTTGCATTCTACATGCATTTAAAAACTAGCACTACCCTATCTTGTCGCAGCTGATCACTCTTTTTACTTTTCCTTTACTCCCAGTTAAACAAAAATATAAATAAATAAATAAAACCCTGCTTTCACTTCCTATCTAAATTAAGTAATATATCTCGGCTAAACCCTTCCCTATATCTTTCCCCTCTTCTTTAACTTCTTTTGACATATGTCAAAAAAAATTTGTAAAAATTCTGCAATATTTTTGATCCTTCTGTTCTATATCACTCAAAATAGGCAACTAATCATTACCACTTCATACGGCTTATCTTTCGCCTCAACAGTTAAAACGCTAAATTGCAAGCACACAACCAGCTATCGTAATAATTTAATCATACAAATGCACATCCACTCCCTCACAGTAAACTAGCAGACTTCGCTAACTTCACACGTAAAAGATCTACTTCTACTTTAATCAGTCCTTTCTTTAAAAAAAGAATTACCTAAAGTTTGTATTCACTCAAAAAAACTCTCTTTTAAAATATGTATCCTTATCCTTACACTAAATTAACTCTTGCTTTTTTACTCTGGCCAGCCAGTAAAATAAATTATTTTACATTTAACTTTTAAAAAAAGAATCCTTTTTGATTATTTCATTTGTATTTTTTTTATTAGGAGCACGACATGAGTTGATGGTAATACTAATGATGGGAAAAGATGATGACTTGATGATGGCTCTCTTCGCTTTTTGGCTCTGGTATAAAAAATGAGCCTTTTGAAGAGCAAAGCAATTAGTCACTTCGCTTCATACGTAATAATAAATGGCTCTATTCTTTCTGTGCTCTTCTCACAGTCACAGTCACAACAGCACAGATGTACCAATACCCAAAAAAACTCCACTTTCCATCAAAAAAATCTTTTTTTCACTCTTCTGATGTAAATGTACTTGGTTAACTCATATAAAATCTAAAATGTATGTATATTTTTCAATTCCTGCAAATGCTCTTCAGAAAAAAAAATTGGGTACCTGTGTGCCGAGTCTACATGAGCAAGTCACATTCACATCCATACATACATTTTTTGGTTTAAAAGTGGAGTTAACTTTGCAACTTGCAACTGATTGCTAAACTGAAATGATGTCAGATATAAAGAAGGTGGAGAGGATAAGATAATGATGATGAGTTTTCCACCTCTGTCCCCATACCTAATAGAGCTTTAGTGTAGGCTTTTCATAAAAAAAGACTTGGTTTTTCCTATATAGAAAAATATACTAAAATCCGTACTTCCTCCGTGTGTGTGCTCTCCTTCCTTTCCTATACATAAAAAGGATTTTTTTACAGATATATGTGTGGGGAAGAATTGTATGGATTTTTAATGTAGGTAAAAGTCTAGTGTAGTATTAACTTGCTCTGTTTTCTTTCCCTATACATTTCAATTTGATGTGGAAGGAGAGTCAGTCGGCTCCGTATATGAAAAAAAAATTTTGTGTGGTGAGTAGTCAGTAGTTGGTAGTCTGTAGTGGGCTTATTTTTATGTGAGTTGAAGAGGAGAATGCTAAAATGCAATACTGTTTTTAGGTATGCTGGTCTCGCTCTCGTGGAGAGCTTTTTTTTATATATGAAGTTAGGCAGCTAAAGGAGTTCATCAGCAGATTTCCACTCTTTATTTTTGCGGTGCGGCTCACTTCACTTTAGTGCACATGAGACGGAAGCTTAGTCAGCAGAAAAAAATATATATCTTCTGACTTTTCCTTTTGCTTCGGTTCCTGTAGAAAAAAAAAGTAAAAAAAAGAAACTTCAGGGCTTCAGTCAAAGTCACGAAATCCTGTAAATATCTGCACAAATATGTACAAGCGCTGCAACTGCATGGAAGAACAATTTAATAGATTTAGGGAATTTTTGCTAGATGAGAAATAAAAAAAAGTAAAAAGGGGAAGAGTAGTGAAAAGAAGAGGGAGTGTATGCAATAAATGCAATTGGATATGTTTTTTTTTACTTTCGGACAGGGGATATTTTGGAATTAGGCTGATTGGAGGGGAGAGGGTAGTGGAAAGAAGAATGCTTTTGTTTT